>ML782800.1:395948-434464 GCA_009831015.1 Picea engelmannii
TTAAGGGGGGATGTTAGGATATTTAGACACTTAGGAGTTAGTTAAGATCTACTTGGTCTAATATGTCGTTAGGTAAAAGTGTGTTTCTTTAGTATGCATTAGTATGCATTTGTAGTTAGGAAATCCGACGATCACGATATGTTGCCGACATAGAGTGATCCGACGGTTCATACTCTCCTAGATCTTAACGACCATTGATCCGTGGCTTAACACTCGATTGGTCCATGATCTCTATTTAAAGAGCATGGAGGGTCATTTGCCGATGATTGATTGTGAGAAAATCTCTTGTAAAATCTCTCTATAATATTTTTCTTTGCATTAATAAACTGCTCCAAGTGGCCGCGTTGAATGGGGCCGTGGATGTTTCCCCGTAGGGGTTTTACCACGTGAAAACATCGGTGTGTTGATCTTTGATCTAGTTATGTGAGTGGTTACTGAAGGTGTTCATCCTCTATTGGAATACCTGTGTTTTCGAACATATATTATGTGCGGGTTCAACACATTTACATGGTCTCATAGCCGACGGACTGCTAAGCAAATGCTACACCAAAATTGTTTGCAGGTACAAAAGATTGAAGACATCAAAAAGATGGATTTCCAAAAAGAATTCATTCTTACACCTTACAAATATTTTTCATGGAAGGAGAAAATAGCCATACATCTCTAAACCATAGGGTTGTACAGGTTGACCTTGAATGCATATATAGAACCAACATCATCCATAGAAAAATCCAGGTATTTAAATCGCATGGATGAGGTACTCAGAACAATTTGGAGTCTTATTTCTCCCGATCTCCTTTTTCACATATCTTTCTGTAAGACTCCCAATGAAGCTTGGACCACCTTGTGAGGTATCTTTGGAAAAAAAGACGATATGAGGGGACACATGCTGCAGGTGGAGCTTCTCACATTGGATCCAAAAAGCTTCGACAATATCCAATATTTCTTTACAAAATTCAAGGATTTAATTTCGCAACTCAAATCTTGCGGGGTTGATAAATCGAAGGAGGAGAAACAAATGGTTCTCACCATTCTCTCCAAGATTGTTCTTGAATTCTCTGCATTCATATCCATATTCCATTCTGTCAGATTTGCCTCTGGAGCCACTTGGAAGATGCCTTATCTTGAGGACTTTATCGAATCCCTAACACAAGAGAAAACCAAGCTCATCAACATGGGCACAATCAAAGGCCCAAGGGCGCATGCAATAACTATGAATGATAACAACCATGAATATCATAAATATAAAGATAAATATAAATGGAAATCTCATGCATATCCGACGAAGGAAGGGTACACAAAACCCTCCACCGATGCCTCCGGATCCACTGCTTACTCATATTGATGAAACTAGTAGGATATGGCATGAAAGGTTTGAACATTTGAATTTCAGATACATGCAACATATTAGCAAAAAAAATTTGGTTGATGGTCTACCAAACATCCATTTCTCCAAGGGAGTGTGTGAGGGATGTGTTCTCCGGAAACACCCTCAAGAGAAATTAGACAAGGGAAAGTCTCAAAGAGCCTTCACACCTTTAGATCTGATCCATAGTGACCTCATGGGTCCTTTTCTGCATCCATCGATCATAAAATCAAGGTTTGTTCTCATTTTGGTTGACAATTTTTCACATTTTACATGGATCTACTTTCTCAGGCAAAAATATGAGGTCTTTAAACACCTCAAAGATTTCAAATCCTTGGTTGAGACATAGTCTAGAAAGAAGATAAAATTCCTCTGAACTGGTAATGGGGGAGATTATGTAAATCATGATATCCATAATATTTTCTATGTGGAAGGGAGTCATTTGCAGCACACAATTCCCTATACTCTGCAGCAAAACGAAGTTACTAAGTGGAAAAACCGATCTCTAAAGGAGATGGAATTTTGCATGCTGCATGCAAAGTCATTACCACAGAGACTATGGGCCAAAGCACTTAACTGTGCAACATACATCCAAAACATATATCCCCATAGATATTTCAAGGATAAGACCCCCTACAAGTCTTGGAGCAGCCTCAAACCAGAAGTGACCCACTTTTCTATTTTCAATTCACATGCATGGGCTAGGATTCCCTCTGAAAAGAGGAAGGCACTTGATCCATGGTGAACTAAGTGCATTTTTGTTGGATACCCCGATGGTGTGAAGGGATATCGGCTTATTGATATTTCCTTGGACCAACTCATCATTGAGTGTAGTGTCCAATTCGAGGAAAGTGTCTTGCATGTACCTCAGCAGCCGCATCCAGACACCTTCACTCTTCCACCTGTCTGAGATGATGAGCATGCACATGTCGACTCTTCTTCAAACAAGAGTTCTGATTCAGAGGACTCAGATGATTCAGATTTAGATTCAGTATAGTTAGATGCAAATTCAGAGCATATAGATACAGTTGTAGAGCTAGAGAAGAGGCCCAAGTGGGCACAAACTACTCTTCAGGATGCAGGGAATATCATTGGTGATCCAGCCGATACTAGGAGGACACAATATGATTTCGAGGAGCCTCCTATTTCATTCATTGACACTGAACCATTTCCCTCCAGGAATATTTTCTTGGTTCAATCTTCAAATCCACAGTATTATGGCGAGGCTGCTAGAAATCCCTTTTGGGAATTCGCCATGCAGGAGGAGTAAAACTCCCTCCTTGAGAACCAGACTTGGGATATGGTTCCCGTTCCTTCTAGGAGGAAATTTTTCATATACAGATGGGTCTACAGGACCAAGAGCACAATGGATGGAAATATTAGCATATACAAATCCAAGCTTGTTTCCAAAGGATTTCAAAAGGTGCATGGTATTGACTATGATGAGACCTTTGTTCCAGTAGTGAAGATGGATTCCATATGATTGGCACTTTCCATTGTGGCAGCCAAGGGATGGGAATTTCATTAGATGTATGTGAAGAATGAATTTCTTCATGGTGATCTCTCTAAGGAGATCTAAATGGAGAAGCCCTAGGGATTTATGCAGGACTCATCTTTGGAATGTCGACTGAAGAAATCACTTTATTGCCTCAAGAAGGCTCTGAGGGAATGGTATGCCAATATGGATTCCTACCTGTTGTGACAAAAATTTGGATGTTGCAAATCCGACATGAATGTATACATGCTTAGGATGGCTAATTCACTTCTACTTTTAGTTTTTTATGTCAATGATTTTTTAATCACTGGGTGCTCAACTTCAGCGATTTCTGCAGTCAAGAGGATTCTACATGACAAGTTTTTGATGATAGACATGGGTCTGATACACTTCTTTCTTGGACTCGAGATCAATCATGATGCATTAGGCATCAAACTGTCTCAGGCCAAGTAATCATGAGATCTCCTTGAGAGATTTCACATGTCAGACTGCAAGTCTTCTCCAAGTCGTTTCCTATAAGGGGTCAAACTTGAGGATGGTGGGGAGACTCCACTAGCTGAAATCACATTGTACAGACAGCTAGTGGGGAGCTTGTTGCATCTCACACACTCTATACAAGACCTCTCATATGTAGTTGGCACAATTTCTAGGTTCATGCAGGAGCCACATGAGCTACACTGGAAAGTTGCAAAGTGTATCCTTCAATACGTACATGGCACCATCACCTTTGGGATTCATTATGCAGTAGAGTCTATAGTATATCTCCTCGGGTTTACTAATTTTGACTAAGCTGGCGATAACACTAATCACAAGTCCATATCTGGTTACTCACTCGGTCTTGGTTCTGGACTTATCTGTTGGTCCAGCAAGAAGCAATCTGTCATTCCTCTATATTCAGCCGAGGTAGAGTACAGAGGGGTAGTTAATATAACCATTTAGGCTATGTGGCTACAATAGTTTCTCACTGAGGTTGACATTCATTTTCATCGTTTGATCATCATCTGGTGTGACAATCAGAACACTAAATTTCTACAGAGATCCATTTCAGAGGCAGCGGACGAAGCACATCGAGATCCACATGTACTACATCCAGGACTTATTACACAAGGGGATCATCAACTTATAGTGTTGTCCTTTAATAGAACAGATGAAAGACATCTTGACCAAGACCTTCATTGAGAAGAAGTTTCATTCTCTGCGAGTTCATCTTGGAGTGAAGGACAAAGTTTCCTAGAAACTGTAGTTCTTATTTTTACATACATTGTACCTTGAGGGAGGGATTTTCCCATGAGGTTTTCCCTCTTTCCTCACTTTATTTCAATGTATATTTTGTATTTGGGTACCTAACATGGCCTCGTTGCCAGGACCCATTCTTTATTTTCACCATAGTGATTTTCATGGGGGTGTTGGAGTTACTTCACACAAACCTAGGATTTATTTTTCCTAAGGTTTTTCCTTGTTTATTAGTCATAATTAGTCATTATCCAGTCTCCTATATTTTATGGGAAAATATTCCACCTGGAGAATATTCTCCTTTAGTTAACACTTCAATTTGACTAGTTGAGTTGAGTTTAGATGTTGCATTGGTTTTGTCACCATGCAACATTGGGATCATCACCATGATAATTCAACCTTGCCTTTGTATCATCACCATACTAGTGTATTACCCTTGATTCCCTAAGTTAACTCCTCACTACTCTCTGTTCGGTCAGTTAACTGAAGACTAGTTGACTAGTTAAGTCAACTAGGTGGCATTTCATAATCGTAACTGCCTAAGAGACTAGACTAGGTGGTATTTCACTCCTGTAATTTTTGGTTTGTGTCTAGATCACTTTAAACCACCACTATGGCACATTCATTCTCCTCCAATCTGCACTCATTGAGTTATATAGAGTATATCATGTTTAAATTATTCATTATTCACAACAGTTAATGATAATTCTTCTATTCCTTCTCTTCTTCTTCCTATTTCTCAAATTCTCTCTGCAAATGTGTGTATTATTGTTCAGCTATATCTATTCTATTCATGTTCAACAGATTTACACTACAGTCTATTGAAAGATCATGTATAGGTGTTTAGGTTGATGCTGGAAATATGCAGGCAGTGTCAAATATCTTTAAATATCAAGAAGTGAATCTTTGGGACAAGTTTTGGAATAATATTGGGACATATAGTGTATAAACAAGGGCTATTGGTGGATCCTGCAAAGGTTGCAGTCGTGTTTAACTTACCACCACCCAAATCGATACGCCAGTTGAGAGAAACACTGGGACACACAGACTACTACAGGATATTGTTCGACAACACAAGTATTCTAATAGAGGATGAACCCCTTCAGTAACCACTCACATAACCCGATCAAAGATCATCACAATGATGTTTTCACGTGGTAAAACCCCTATGGGGAAACATCCACAGCCCTAGCCAATGCGACCACTTGGAGAAGCTTATTAATGCAAAAGAAAAATATTACGGAGAGATTTTACAAGAGAGTTTCTCACAATATATCATCAGCAAATGACCCTCCATGCTCTTTAAATAGAGATCATGGACCAATCATGTGTTAAGCCACAGATCAATGGCGATTAATATCAATTAGAGTATGAACCGTCGAATCACTCTATGTCGGGAACATATCGTGACCGTCAGATTTCCTAACTACAAATGCATACTAATGCATACTAAAGAAACACACTAGGAAACACACTTTTACCTAATGACACATTATACCAAGTAGATCTTAACTAACTCCTAAGTGTCTAAATATCCTAACATCCCCCCTTAAGAACAACTTGGGATAGGATTGAAGTATTTACAATAGTGACACAATAGGAGAAGGAAGGAGGCATTAGAGCCTATCCCCCCTTAATGACAACTTCTTGAACTCCCAACATAGATCGAAGTTTGGAAAACTTCACTTCTGTAAGAGACTTTGTGAAAATGTCTGCAACTTGATCTTCTGTAGGGAAAAAAAGCACTTCAATAACTTGATCATAAATGAGATTTCTAATGAAGTGCATGTGTAGCTCAATGTGTTTTCTACGTTGATGTTGAACTGGTTCTTTGGCAAGCTTGATGGAACTCTGATTGTCGCACCAAAGGCTGGTCGGATGCTGCTGCTAGAATCCAAACTCTCAAAGGATGTGTCAAAGCCACAAGGCTTCTTGAATTGCATTTACTACTGCTCATTACTCTGCTTCTGTTGAAGAAAGTGCAATAGCTTTTTGTTTCTTACAGGCCCAAGTGACAGGTCTTGAACCAAGGCTGAAAACATAACTTGCAATAGACTTCTGATCATTAGGGTCGCTGACCCAATCTAATTCAATGAAACCAACCAATAAAGGAGTCCCCCATGAATTGTAATGTATCCCAAACTAAACTGTACCACATACATAGCGAAGTATCCTTTTAGTTTTTTTCCAATGGATTTCATGGGGTGTTTTCATATACTGGGAAACAAGACCAATAGCAAAGGAAAGATCAGGACGGTTATGATTCAAGTAGAAGAGGATACCAACTAACTAACGGTACATGGTGTCATTAACTTCAGGATAAGTACAGGTGGAAGTAAGCTTGACTCTAGACTAGAAGGGAGAAGGGATGGTTTACAATCATCCATGCGAAAGTGATGAAGAAGGTCACAAGCATACTTAGACTGAGAAAGAAAAAATCCTTCATTGGTTTGCAAAACTTGGAGGCCAAGGAAATAGTGCAAAAATCCTAAGTATGTCATTTCAAATTTCTTCTTAAGGTTTCTTTTCACATGGTTTACAAGTTTTGAGTCAATACCAGTAAGCATAAGGTCATCAACATAAAGGACAAGGATTATGAGATGACTTTCTACTTTCTTGGTATAGACATTGGGATCAAAATGGCATCTAGAGAATCCAGTGGTAATAAGAAAGATGTCCATTTTGGCATACCAATCACAGGGATCTTGCTTGAGACCATAAAGAGATTTATTAAGGCAACAAACAAGGCTAGAGTCATTCTGGACATAGTCAAGAGGTTGTTCCATGTAGATTTCTTCTTGCAGATCTTCATGCAAGAAGGCATATTTAACATCCATCTGATGGACCTACCATTTATGTGAGGTAGCAAGGGAAAGAACAAGACAGATGGAATTCATTTTGGCTACAGGGGAAAAGGTTTCATTATAGTCAATTCCTTCAACTTGGGGAAATCCTTTGGCAACTAACTGAGCCTTGTGTCTTTCAACACTTCCATCTGATGCATACTTAGTTCTGTAGACCCATTTACATCTGACAAGTTTTCTTCCTTTTGGAAGAGGTACAAGATCCCAAGTATCATTTTCCATTAAAGAACGATACTCTTCATTCATTGTTGTATCCTAATCTGGATGACCTAAAGCTTCTGTAGATGTCTCTAGATCATGAGTTTCTGAAACTCGAGCCAATAGAGAAGAGGCTCATTGGAACTGTGAATGTGTCCAATGTTGATCTGAAGGATCACCGATAAGATCACCAGCTTCTCGTGTTGAACAGACCCATCTAGGAAGCGATGGAGTTGGTGCTGGTTCAGGTTCAAAGGACTCATTTGGAGGAAGGTGAGTAGGCGGAGGCGGATTTTCATCCTCAATGTCATCATATGAAGAAGAAACCAGAACAAAAGAAGGCACAAATGTCGAAGATGGCTCGCAGGCCGAAGAAGGCACAACCACCAAATTAGGTTCACAGGCCAAAGAAGGCACAAACATCGAATTAGGCTCACAGGCCAAGAGATTTTCATCAAATTTAACATCTCTTATAATAATAATTTCATTACAATGTTTTTGAAGAAGTCTATAACCTTTTACATCTTCAGAATAACCAACAAATATACACTTCTCACTTTTAGGCTGCAATGCTTTCCTTTTCTCATCAGGAATGTGAGCCCATGCTATACTGGCAAATACATAGAAGTGACTTACATCTAGTTTAATTTTAGTCCAAGCCTCTTCCGGTGTTATATTTTTAAGAGCCTTTGTGGGAGTGTGATTTACTATGTAATTTTCATAGTTGATGGATTTCACCCAATACTTTAGACTTAATCCCTTAGATTGGATCATGCAATTAGCCATTTCTTTTAATGTGCGATTATTTCTCTCAACCACACCATTTTTTTGTGATGTATATGGAATAGTGTGTTGCATTTGGATTCACTATGTAGTGCAGTAACTTGTAAAATTATTGTTCACATATTCACCTCCATTATCTGTACTTAACCTTTGAATTTGATGTCCAGATTTCTTTTCTACAGGGGCCTTGTAGGCCAAAAACTTGTCAAAAACTTTTCTCTTAAGTTTTAAGAAGTTAACCCAAGTACATCTAGAAATGTCATCAATGAAAGTTAAGAAATACTTGCACCTAGAAAAAGAAGGAGAAGAAAGTGTACCACACAAATCACTATGAACAAGCTGCAAAGGACCAGAGGCATGCCAAGAGGCATGTTTGTCAAAACTGTCCCAATGATGTTTGTCGAGAACACAACCGACACAAACACCATCTCTGCATGAAATAAGAGGAAGACCGGACACCATCTATTGATTATATAGTTGTTGCAATGAGTGATAGTTTAGATGACCAAATTGCTCATGCCAAAGTTTTCTCAAGTCATTGCTATGAGCAACAAAAACTGATGAAAAAGATGATGACCCAAAGTTGTCAAACTTGTACAACCTAGTCATATCATTAGCAATTCCAGTTGCAAGAACATGCTTAGGATCTTTTAGATCCTTGATTATAACTTGGTGAGGTGAAAACTCTACAGTTTTACCTTCACTTGAATGAGTGATTTGATATACAGATAGAAGGTTACAAGAAAGACTTGGAACACACAATACATCATTGAAATGACCATTTTCTACTTGAACTATTCCAAATCCTTTAACACTAAGAGATCTATCATCACCAACAAATATTTTCTTGGTGTTACATTCATTTAGAGTAGAAAATATATCTCTATCCTTAGCTATATGATAAGATTCTCCAGAATCAATAAGCCACTCATTAGAAGTAGAAGTAGAAGTTGTATTGAAGGAGAAACTAGAAGATGAAAGTGCTTGTCCATGAGAAGAAGAAGAAGAATCAGAATCAATACTAATGTTGTGCTTCTTCATCATTGCTTCTAAATATGCCATCTTCTTGAAACATTTGGACTCATAATGACCATTGTTATCACAAAATTTGCAATATCTGTCAGTCTTCTTATTTTTATATTTTTCTCCTTTGTCTCCATTAGGAGCAGAACATGTCTGAGTGGGTTTGGAATCCTTATATTGCTTGTTGTGGTGAGTATGTTTCTTCTTGGGATTCTTGGGTTTATCTTTCTAATGGAAAACTAAGGCTTTGTTGGAGGTACTTGCAATGCTCATCACTCCAAGTTTTATTAGCTTATATTGCTCTCTAATCAAAGCATCACAAAAGTTCTCAAGAGTGGGTTTTACATAAGCTATCCCTAGAGCCTCTTGCATGGAATAAATGGTATATACAAACACAAAATATGCACTACCTAGCTTAGAAAGAATAAGATAGATGCAACGATCTTTGTCTATCTTTATCTCACATTCTTCACATAAAATTCTGAGTGTTTTAAACTTAGATATATAGTCTTCAATGCACGAAAAAATCACTTGGACTTAAATTTAGTACTTGATTTTCTAACTATTGTGCTCAAATAATATTGTGCTTACCAAACAAAAATTCAATCTTTTCCCAAGATTCTTTGGGTTTATCAATTGATTGAAGGTGGAACCTTAAATCAGGAGAGATGGAAATTATGATTAATCCATGTGCTTCGTCATTCCTATTATCCCATTTGTCTTTCCTATCAACATCAGTGGGTTTTGTTTCCTTTCCCAAGGTAATCTAGTACAAGTCTTTACTTCTTAATAAATCCTCCATATGGGATTTCCATTGGAATTAATTGGTGCTGGTAAGTAAGAGATTACTTGTAGAAACCATATTAAATATGCAGATAATGTGTATTTAAAAACTGAAATTATGATCGGAATGGAAAGATCTCAAAAAGTTGTGCGTTTAAAAAAAAAATGACACTTAAAACGGACTTCAGATGTGAGAGTTATGCCCTTTTTAAAAAAAGGCATAAACGGTAACCAAAGGACCACGTGGTGGTGTAAGTTGCTTTATGGAGTGACCCACTTTTATAAAGAGAAGTGGGGATCAATTTTACAATGAAGTTACTTCATGCAAAATAAATAACTCTAAAATAAAATATTAAAGATACTTATAGTGATTCACTTTTATACTTTAAGTGAAATACACTTTACAATTTTAGCATGAACTTTTTCAAAAAAAAAGTAACAAAAGAGAGACTTGAACTCAAGACCTCTTACTTAATAAGACAACTTTTAACCAAATGATCTAGAAAAACATATTGTAATGTTCAGAAGGAGGATTGTTGTTGTTGTTGTTGTTGAAGATGGCCTTGGAGAGCATTCTAAAAAAAAACTCTTTTCACACAAGAAAAAAAAATTGCGTCTCGATGACAACAAGGGTTAGATCTCGGTTAGCTTACCCGGAAGATGCACCTTTTCCTATTTGTTTCTGATTTTCCAAGATCAGATAGGTCACGGGGAAAAAAGAATACACAGATATAAAAGAGCATCAACCCATAAATAAATAATACAAAACCGAAATAAAACCAAAATACTACTCTGCAAAAATTTAAAAAATGTGTATTCAAGCTTTATACCTCCAGATCTGACTGTAATGGTCGTATCTTGGGAAAACAAAAACCTTTTTGAGTGAAACGAAAAGTGTTCCTAAATGAAATGAGTGCTATGGATGCAATGGAATAGTCCTCTTAGCCCAAAAATGTATGAAAATGACAAAAAATGGAGATGAGGAAACTCGGCTTCATGATCTCGATCTACAATAGGAGCAGATCTTCAAACAAGATCTGATACCATGTTCAAAAACATAGGTATTCCAAAAGACAATGAAAAAATTCAGTAACCACTCACATAACTAGATCAAATATCAAAACACCAATGTTTTCACGTGGTAAAACCCCTATGGGGAAACATCCACAGCCCTAGCCAATGCAGCCACTTTGAGCAATTTATTAATGCAAAAGAAAAATATTACAGAGAGATTTTACAAGAGAGTTTCTCACAATCGATCATCGAAAAATGACCCTCCATGCTCTTTAAATATAGATCATGGACCAATCGAGTGTTAATACATGTATCAATGGTCATTAAGATCGAGGAGAGTATGAACTGTCGGATCACTCTATGTCGGGAACATATCGTGACCGTCGGATTTCCTAACTACAAATGCATACTAATGCATACTAAAGAAACACACTAGGAAACACACTTTTACCTAAAGAAAAATTAGACCAAGTAGATCTTAACTAACTCCTAAGTGTCTAAATATCCTAAAAGAAATTGATAAAAGGGTATGCGCAGATGGAGAAACAGATGAAGAAGGATAGTAAATTCTAGTGGAATGAGGACTGCCAGCGAGGTTTGGACACTCTAAAAGAAAAAATGGTAACAACACCTATACTAGTATTCCCAGACTAGGAAAATACATTTCATGTGCATGTAGATGCATCAACCATATCACTTGGAGATATTCTGGCACATCCAGGAGTGGGAGAGTTAGACCATCCTATAGCATTTGCAAGTAGAAACCTATCAGAAACATAGCAGAACTACAATACTACAGAGAGAGAAGGCCTAGAAATGGTATATGCAATGCAAAAATTCAAACACTACCTACTTGGGAAACACTTTAAAATGTTCGTAGATCATTCTATCCTCAAGTACCCAGTCAATAAGCTAGTTTTGGGAGGGAGAATTTGTAGATGGTTACTATTGTTTCAGGAATTTGACTTTGAAGTGATATTCAAACTAGGGAAGTTGAATGCAGGACCCGATCACCTTTTGAGGATCACCAATGGAGAGGAACCTAAAAAATTAGAGGACAAATTCCTTGATGCATAGTTATTTTCAGTCCAAGTAGTTGATAACTATTTTGTTGACATCATTGAATACATGAGTACAGGGACTGTGCCGTAAGAATTCAACACTGCATAGAAGAAAACTCCGGTAGTCAGAGATGTAGACTATCAATTGATTATAGGACACTTATACAATATCGGTGCATACATCATCTTGAGAATATGTGTACTAGAACATAAGACACCTAGGATTTTAGCAGAGGCTCATCAAGGAATAGTTGGGGGACATTATGCAGGAAAATCTACCACGCAGAAGGTATTACATGTAGGACTATGGTGGTCGACCATTCACAGAGATGAAAAGGACCACTGTCAGAGATGTGATGTATGTTAGAGGGTTCAAAAACCTAATAGACAGGATGAGATTCCCCTAATACCACAAGTAACCTTGCAAGTATTCGAAAAATGAGAAATCGACTTTGTGGGACCAATTAACCCACCAACAAAGAGGTCAAGAGAAAGGTATATCATTACTATTGTAATATTCTAGATATAAAAAGTATGCAAAATAGAAATAAAATGATAGAAATTGCAGATGAACAACAATATAACCATAACAACACCACAATAATCCCAAAATGATACCAGAATAACACTAGAAAGAGCACTTTGATTATTGAGATAAATGTTCACTTGCCTCTTCGAGGAGGCAACCTCCAACAGAGAAGAGATCTATTACAATAATATCCAAGACAAAAGTTCTCATAACCTCGACTCCTATTTATACTAAATATGTCTATCAAAAGAACCATCTAGAGGAAGATCCTTCTAGAAGAGAAAGCTTCTATTAGGTCTTCCTACATTGGACTTATTATTCCTTATTGCTAGGACTTATTAATATTGACCTTTATTACATCAGAATATATTATTCTACCTACATGAGGGGTTAGGTCTCTAACATTACCTCCACCTTAAAAATAGCCTTGTCCTCAAGGCTTGAGATGTGGAAATTGTTGTAGAATGGTAGTTGGTTCCCAAGTGGCATCTGCTGAAGTTGTATCTTTCCACTGGAGCAACACTTCCTTAATGGTTCTCTGACGCAGATGATGCTCATGCTGGTCCAAAAAAGATTGTGGTTGTAGCCAAATGGAGCCTTCTTCGTCCAACAGGGGAAGGTTGTTTTGAGTTTAGAACTTAGTTCCAATCACCTTCTTTAAGCAGGAAACATGAAAAATAGGATGGAGCTTAGAATGACCGGGAAAATATAACTGATAGGCCACCTGTCCCACATGCTTGAGAATGGTATAAGGACCATAAATTTGGGTACTAGCTTCTGACAATGATTATCCTTGCGGGAATTTTTCTCGTAAGGTTGCAGTCGAAGAAACACATGATCTCCTTCTGCAAATTGACGTTCAGAGCAACCTTGATATGCTTATTTCTTCATGAGATTCTAGGCCATGACCAAACTCTCTTTGAGGGTACGGAGTATAGGCTCTCGAACTGTAAGTGTTTAGTTAACCACCTCGACCTTCGAGACACCTGGTAAATATGAGAGAACTAAAGGTGGATTTTTTCCATATACCGCTTCAATAGGAGTCATGTGGGTAGTTGTATGGTATGAAGTGTCATACCACCATTCACCTAGTGGTAACCATTAAGGCCACTGATTTTTCTTTTCTGAGGAAAAACACCTCAAATACGTTTCCAAACACTTATAGACAACTTCAGTTTGACCATCAGTATGGGGATGATAAATTGTGATGAGATGCAATTGGGTTTCTTGTAGCTTGAACATTTCTTGTCAAACCTTGCTGGTCAAAGTTGGGTCATGATCAGAAACAATAGAATGTGGCATGCCATGAAGCTTGAAGACATGATCCATGAAAAGTTGAGCCATAGTGGATGTTGTAAATGGGTGTTGAAAAGAACAAAAATGAGCATACTTGGATAGATGATCAACTACCACCATGATGACTGATTTATTGCCCAATTTAGGTAAGCCTACAATAAAATCCATAGAGATATCCTGCTAGATAGCAGGCTGGATCGGAAGTGGTTGTAGTGTGCCAGGATATTTGACTATTTCACCCTTGTTGTGTTGAAACACATCACATTCAACCACAAAATTATGAAATTCCTATTTCATACCATCCCAGAAAAAAGAACATTTGACTATGTCATAGGTTTTGGTAAACCCGAAGTGTCGGTCTATGGATGTAGCATGAAGCTCATAAAGTGTCGTGGATTTAATTTTTGACTACTTACTTAAATACAAATGACCTTTGTATCGAATCTCATCATGGAGCCAAGAGTACCCTGGGGAAACTGGAGAATTGGACTGCAATGTTTGTATCGGATGCAAAATTTTGGGATCGTGTAGCCATTACTGGCAAACAACTTGGAGCCAATCTAGTACAATAAAGGAGAGAGAAAAAAGGGACCCTTCATCTTCATATTTTTGGGAAAGTGCATCTACAACCACATTGTCTTTGCCTTTCTTGTAAATGATCTCATAATCATATCCAAAGAGCTTAGTCACCCATTTTTTTTTCTCTGGGGAGGAAATGCATTGTTCCAGAAAATACTTGAGGCTTTGATGATCTGTCTTAATTTGGAATCATTTCCCCAATAGATAAGGGCGCAAAAGATCAATGTCATGCAGAATAGCCAACATTTACTTTTCATAGATTGATTTTCCCATATTTCTCTCAGACAGTTGTATTCTAGTAAATGTCAAAGGACGACCCTCTTGCATAAGGAAAGTGCCAATTCTTTTCCCTAAAGCGTCACATTCCAAGACAAAGGTATTTTTTAAATCAGGAAGGGCCTGGAATGGAGTGGTGCACATGGCCATCTTCAATGTTTGAAAAGCCTGAGAATCTGTTGGAGTCCAAGTTTAAAATTCTTTTTAAGGAGTGAAGTGAGAGGTGTTGCAATCTTTCCATAATTCTTAACAAACTTGCGATAATAACC
Source organism: Picea engelmannii (assembly GCA_009831015.1). Taxonomy (NCBI): domain Eukaryota; kingdom Viridiplantae; phylum Streptophyta; class Pinopsida; order Pinales; family Pinaceae; genus Picea; species Picea engelmannii. Next base: position 410,718 of record ML782800.1, read on the forward strand.
TGTTAAGCCCAGAAATCCATGCAAGATTTTGATATTATTTGGGTGAGGCAAGTCTTCCATAGCTTCAATATTTTTAGGATCCACCCTGATGTCAACCTTTCCAGCAAGATGACCCAAGTACTCGACTTCTGAGGCGCCAAAAGCACATTTAGATTGTTTCAAGAAAAGTTGGTGCTGAAAGAGTAGATGGAGAACTCAATCCACATGAGAAATATGGTTTGTCTAGGTTTTTCTATAAATGAGGATATCATTAAATAAAACTAAGACAAAATGACAGAGAAAAGGACGAAAGGCATGATTCATGAGGCTTTGGAAAGTGGAGGGATCATTACACAAGCCAAAGGTCATGACCAAAAGATCATAGTGGCTCTCATGAGTTCTAAAGGAAGTATTAGGAATGTCTTCCTCTTTCGTATGGATCTGGTGGTAGCCAGAATGAAGATCAAGTTTAGTAAAGAACTGGGTGCCACTCAATTCATCCAAGAGGTCATCAATGACAAGAATGGGAAATTTGTCTTTAATGGTGAGTTTGTTGAGGGCGCGGAAGTCAGGAAACATGCACCAAGAACCTTATTTATTAAGTACCATGACCACAGGAGAATATTAGGGGCTTGTACTAGGGAGGATAACGCCTGCATTGAGTAGTTCTTGAACCATTTTCTCAATTTCATGTTTTTGGGAAAAGGGGTGATGATAGGCATGAATAATGGGAGGAAGGATTTTTGGGACAAGGGGAATGGAATGATCATGAGCACCATGGGAAGGAGGGAGTCCCTGGGGAGTGAAAAAAACCACTTTATGTTTAGAGAGGATGGATTGGAGGTCCTGCAGCACAGAGGGTGTCTTAGTTTCTTGTATGGCATGGGGTTGTGAAATAACGCCGGAATGACATTTTTTGAGCATCTTTTATATGTGATGGGAACTAATGATCTCAGGGGAACCGACGGTGATGCCTTGGAACTTATATTGTTGGCCCTCCTAGTTGAATTGCATGGTTAATGCCTTAAAATCCATGAGAATGGGAACCAAAGTATTTAGCCAGTCTACACTCAACACAATGTCACAATTGCCCATGTCGATAGCAAGCATATGAGATTTCAGGTGGTAGTCACCAATTTAGAGATGCCCATTTTCACAACGTCCTCCACATTTCATGGACCTGCCATTGGAAATCATGATTTGGAAATTATTGACTACACGGATATAGAAATTAGTTTCTTGGGCAATGCGCCAAAAATTATGGGTGCTTCCACTATCAACAAGAATGATGACCTTCCTCTGCTTGATGTAACCAATTATCTTGAGGGTTTGGAGAGCAGAGAATTCAGTGAGAGAATTTAGGGAAATTGCCATTTCTACTTAGGGAGGGTTTGAGGGAGGGGTTACGTCAGTGAGTTCAGGGGAAACAGACACAAGGGGAGCTTCAACATCCTCTTCCGAAACATATTCTGAGATGGCCATAAAAATATTTTGTTCCTTACACTTGTGTCTTGAAATGTTTTTGTCATAACAATTATAACAAAGGCCCTTGAGTTGGCGTTCATCCATTTTGACGCTGGTCAATTTTTGGATCTTGAGTGGAGTAGAAGGAGGAGTGGGATTTATTGGCTTAGTGCGAGGAATAAAGGATGGTTTCCGGTTTTGATAAAAAATAACCTGTTGTTCTTCCTTAGCTCTTTTAGTATCCTCCACCCAACTCTGAGGCCTAGCCATGAGGACATGGGCACAAATATCATCCTTGAGGCCACTGATAAAACATTCTCAGAAAAAAGCATTAGACATGCCCTTTGTATGAAAACCCAATCGCTCAAAAGCAGTTATAAAGTCTTCCATTGTGCCAGATTGTTTCAAATTTGTCAAATGGCCTAAATGGTTGGTGTCAGTGTCAAAGAGTTCATAAAGCTTAGCCACAAAGTGTGTCCAAGCAACATAACCTTGGCAGACAGTTTTTCTCCATTCCCACCATTGCCAACATTCTTGATCTAGATGGAGAACACAATACCGGAGTTTGGCCAACTCATCTGTAATTTTGTACAAACAGAAATAATGTTCCATTTGAGTTACCGAGCCAGTGGGATCTGAGCCATCAAATTTGGTCACATCCACCCACAGAAGGCATAGGTCACACTGAAAGTGATGGGGCTGAAAATTATGGGAATGAGAGGAAGTTTCAACTTCGGTATGAAAAGGTGGGTCAGATAAGGGAGTATCTGCAGGGATATGCAGCTTGGTGAAGATCATCGTAGCGACAAATTCAAGTTGGGTAGTAATGCCTTGTTTGAGGTCTTGTTTGAGTTCCTCGATTGAGGCGAAGATGGAGGAATGCATGTTTTTATTGATGGTGGAAATATTGGCACTAAGCTGTCTCACTTCTTGTTGGGTCTCTGTGAAATTAGATTGCAAGGTATTGAAGTGAGCTTCCAAGTCTTGGCTATGGGTATGGGCCATAATGACAAGGGAACCGAAAAGGGGCAGGCGGGGTCAAAATATTTGCTGAAAAATAATAGGTATGAATGTGATAAGGGAGAAGAGAGAAATCCAATGGAATATGTCTCAAATAATGGTGTAATAGGATCCAGACTCTTTGTGGAGTTATACTCCGATCTGAATAAAACTGCAATGATGAAACTCCCAATGCTTAATTTGTAAGAAATGTGTAGTGATTTGGAAACTCGAATGTAGGAGACACAGTTGCGTGGTAATAGATCTTGTCTGGTTTTTTTTTTTGCTTCAGTCCCCAAAGGTTAGGTATTCAAGGGTTCTACAAAAAAGGATTTTCCCTATGCTATAGCTCTTTGATATACGTGTGGGGTCCAACAGTAGTACTAGGCCCAATATTTCAGGGCACCAACTAAGGAGGCTAGATCATGCCCTTTTCCATACTACCTGACTACCCAAGTACTAGAGAGTATATTCCTAAGTGTTTTTCTCGGTGTAACTATAGTAGTCAGGTGACCGATCAGTTTGTCTAATGAGGGCTTCAAGAAATCTAGGTCGATCTGTATACAGGTGCTATCTGATGCAATACCACTCGAAGGGGTACCAACATGGGTTACAATGGTGGCCAACAGATGTGCGTGTAAGTACCACTTGTATTTCATGCATGTATGAATCCCTAACTACAGGTTTATGTGTGTAATGACATATCTATGTAGCTTAAAGACGTCAGAATACGTCTCTACCCTGAAAAAACATTAACCCACAACTTTCTACCAAGGAAAGTGCTCTGATGCCACTTGTAATATTCTAGATACAAAAAATATTCAGAACAGAAATTAAATTCTAGAATTGGCAGATGAAAAACAATATAACAAGAACAACACCACAATAATACCAAAATGATACCAAAATAACACCGGAAATAACACTTTGATTACTGGTAACAATGCTCACTTGCCTCTTCGAGGGGGAAACCTCCAGCAGAGCATATCTCTATTACAATAATATCCAAAAAAAAAGTTATCATACCCTCGACTCCTATTTATACTAAATATGTCTATCAAAAGAACCATCTAGAGGATGATCCTTCTAGAAGAAGAAGCTTCTATTAGGTCTTCTTACATCAGACTTATTCTTCCTTATTGTTGGGCCTTCTTAATATTGACCTTTATTACTGTAGAATATATTATTCTACCTACATGAGGGGTTAGGTATCTAACAACTGCGACATAGTACTTAGCGAGATGGGCAGAAGCAGGACCAGTAAAACATTATAGTGTAGAGATAGAAACGTAGTTTCTGTTCAAGAAAGTGATCACTAGATTTGGATTCCCAAGGATTTTGATGAGTGACCAAGGCACTCACTTCATCAATAGTACTATCAAGGCTATGAATGAGGATTTTGAAGTCTATCATCAAAAGAGTACACCATATCACCCTCAAGCAAATGGAACAATGGAAGCCTTTAACAAGATCCTAGAGAATGCTTTGACACGGATCTGCAATGTCAACATGGATGATTGGGATTTGAATATACTAGCAGTATTATGGGCATAGAAGACTACATGCAAAAAATTGACAGGACAAAGACCATTTAGGTTGGTATATGGAAAAGAAGTAGTGGTGCCATTGGAAATTTTGGTACCTAGCATGTGCATAGTAGCAATCACAAACATGACAGAATGAGGCACATTACAAGAAAGGATAAGTCAGCTAATGTAGATGGAAGAAGATAGGATTCTAGCAGTATTTCACTAAGAAGTACATAAATCAAGGGACAAATATTGGCATGGCATACATATTAAAAGGAAGAGTTTCAAGGAGGGAGACCTAGTCTTGGTGTATGACAGTAAATTTCTTTAGCATCCAAGAAAATTCAGAATGCATTGGTTGGGACCATATGAAGTGAAGACTATCAAAAAAGGGGGAGTTGTATAGCTAAAATATTTAGGAGGTACAAAACTCAGAGGAATGATAAATGGGAGTCGACTGAAACTATATAGGGACAATCAACCTCATAACACTTAGAAAGTTACCATGCAGTAAGAATATATGTATATAGTGTATTATAGTAGAAGTGAGGGAGAGAAAATGAGAAAAACAAATAAAAAGAATAAAATCCATAAAAAGTAAAAAGGGGATAAAAACAAAAACAAATCAGTGCACATGGACAGTCTTGAAAGAATAGAATTGGTAGAAAAAAACAGTGTGATGCAAGAAAACCAGGGTTTGAAAATGCCGTGCACAAAAAGGAAGTTAACCGATAGAAAGGTACAATGTGCAACAAACACTGGAAAAAGTGAAAAAGTGACAATTATTAGTGCGACACAGTTGTCCCTTCTCTATCCCGCTATAAAGTCAGAAAAAGGGGGGGAAGTGATCCATTGTGTTGTTTGCTAAGGATAAGAATGCAGAGTTGAGTGGAAGAGAAATAGAGTGAAAATTTTCCCTAGTCTTTGTCGATTTCCAATATTGAAAGTCGGATTTCTTCACCATGTCACCATCAAGGGTTGGAGCGCCAAACAAAACTGGAGGAAACACATGGAAGAACACTCGGGTTCCACAAACCAAAAAAAACGAGATGCCCACAGTGGTCGATGCAGAAAAAATCCACACAACGGAGTACAAGAGGACCACATAGCATGTGGAAGAGGCCCAGGAACCCACACAGGATCCCAAGCATCTCGAAGAGGACATCGAACAGACAGAATCTGACGCATCCAAGGGAAAAGGGACACAACAAGAAGAACTGACCATGAGTTCCATGCAACAGGTCCTAGAGTCGATACTAGAGCATGAAAAGGAGCAAAAGTTCATACAATAGGGTGGGGTATCATCCCCACAAGGGAAAAATAACCTAAGAGAAGAAAGCAGTGTGTAGGGCGTACAACGCAAACAGGAAGAACTAGGTATAATGATGCCAAAAATTCCCAAGGGAGTGAAGATCAACGATAACATGGTAGGAGGAGTCGATAGCCTTAAATACTCTGACCATGATGTCTCTGAAGCCATAAAGTTCTCATATTTGGCAGCACAGAGATACCTAGAGAGTAGGGGAGAAGGCCCATCAGGTGTGCCACTGTTGGATCCTGTGTAGTGGATCCTGGGACTATACAACATCATCATCATGAACTTACTATACATACCGCACTTTAGGCATGGGAAGCACATAAACAGATGTGTCAAATAGTTGTTAGAGAGGGTGCATGGAGGCATGTTGTGGATAGATAGGCCAATGCCGATCAACATCGATCTCATTGCAGTGATTACAGGGCTATCCACAGATGGGGTGAAGCCAGAACAATACCTAAAATACAAGACTAAGGTGAAAGCCATCTCAGATGAGATCAAAGAAAATTATGGCACAGAGAGAGGTGACATAGGTATCATGATCAACGAAATCAATGATCTTGCGACATGATTTTCAACAAGATTTCTCGGTTCCAAATTAATGCATAAGTGCTGAAAAGAAGAAGTGCCCATAGGAGTAGTAGCAGCGGAGGCACAGTGTGCAAAGGGGAGATCGATGAGCTGGGACAATTAACTAGTGAATTTGTTCCTTGAAGACTACAAGAACGCACAATAATGGGGCTTTGAGTTCCACTACTCATGGTTACTCATCCTCATTGCACTTATGGGGTGGCACGAACCTACATACACTATGTTCCTGCCAAGGAAATGAAAATATGTTGCAACGCCCTACACATTGCTACAAAGCATAGAACATCCCAAGGTAAAGAAAGTGAACAACAACATGTTCGCTCAGTAGTTAACATAGATTTAGAATAACTTGGAAGATACATGGAGGAACTCCCCAGAAACTGTCCAGGAGTTTGGAAAAATATCAAACTTTTAGGAATCATGCCACAGTATGTGGCTACAAGCAAAGGGGGATCCATCCAACGAGTGGTTGCAACTGAATTACTTCGTGATGACATAGGACATCCACATGGAGGTCCAATAGTGGTGGAGAAGTGGAAAGTTCCAAATATTCCAAGAGAAATGCCAACAATACAAATCTAGACAAAGGGTAGCACAATCCCCGCACAACAAATAGGATGGAATGGATCTAGCCAGAAAAAGAAGAAAACAATAGGGACAGTGGGGGCAAGCAACTCAATTCGGAAAAAAACTAGGACCCAAAAGAAGTCACAACGTGGTCCTACAGAGGGTCCACTGGACATAGAAAAATCACCAAGAGGACCGACAGGGCAGGTGAGTGCATAAGAAGTGCAGACGGAGGCACGAGAGGTAGCCATGGAAGATGAAGTTGGGAAGGATACAAACATGGATAGACATATTCCAAAGTTATCTGAGCCATCATATGCCCAAATAAAAAGGCCATGGGAGAAAGAAAGTGGCGTCAGGAAGAAGGAAAAGACCCATAGAAAACCAATGGAAACATCACTGACAGCAGATGATGTGGATTTGATAGAAATGAAAGTGGAAGAGAGACTGTTGGAGGTATGGGAAAACGTATGGAATCATCAAAATTCAATTCTGGATCAAGTACAGAAGGTAAAAATTGTGTTGGAGTAGTTGAGGATCAGGGTAGAGTAGAAACAGAAGGAGAAACCAACAACCACTAGCGCAAAAACACCTTTTGGAGAGAAAGTGCACATCACGATGCAGGGAAGTGTTAATTTAATCATAACACCAGATATGTTGTTCGTCGATGAGAATATAGCACAGAGGCCCCTGAAATACATTGAGAAGTTGGACTTCATGTTGCCCAATATTCCAACTAAAGCATTGTATAAATTACAACGAAGTGTCGGGCAAGAGATTCAATCCAGAGCAAGGTCGGATGTGACAAACTAACAATTGGCACAAGAATATAACAACTCACTGAATGAGGCACATAGCCAAGAAGGGAAGGAGATAAATCTAGCACAACAAAGAGTGGAGGATATGGAGAAACAAATAAGTGGGGTATTTCAGTCCATCCCTAACAACAGAGAATCGAAAGAAGCATATTTTGAAGAGAAGATGAGGAAAATAACACATCCCCTGGCACAATATAAAGAGAAGATCAAGGAACTGGAGGAGCATGCAGTACCTATGACTCCTCTAGCAATCCAAGAACAAAGATTGCAAGATGCGACAAAAGCTACACAAAACATTGCACAAAACATACATAGAGATGAAGAACTGTTAGAAAATAGTGGCCATCTATGGACACAACTATTAGAGGATGGGATCCTAAAAGAGATGCAAGGAAAGGAAGATAAATTGCATGCATCAATGCCAGATTTCATGTAGTGACAGAGGACAATGTCACTTCTAGAGAATATCAATACTGTTGCAAAAATGAAGAACCTTCTTACAGAAGAAAAATCGGTGTAGGCACAGAAGATCGCATGACAAGCTCAGTTGGAACCCCTGCATGAAAAGGCAGAACAATTGGTCGTGGAAGTCAATGCAAGGAAAGTACACCTTGAACAAATAGTCTTGGTGGGGGGTGAGATCTTACGACCACCTGTCACCACACAGGTGATCGAAACCATGTCGGGAAGGAGCATCCAGGCTCAGGAGAAGTGCCAATGGATAATAGATATGTATGAAGCACTGACACAAGTAGTGATAGAAATTGGAGTTAGGCAGTGACTCGAAATGATTCATGATGTCAGAGTTGGGGGATTTTTGGGCATGGGCCCAGTTTTGGGGGAAAGCACGATGTGTAAGGTAGATGCGCATGTAGGAAAAGAAGCATGTGCAAGGTAGATGCACATGCAGGAAAAGAAGCACGTGAAAGATAGAAGCGCATGCAGAAGAGGAAATCATGTGAGGAATGCATGCAAGAATACCTAGCCATGATAGGGTTATGGTTTTGGTAAGAGAATGTAATGGTTGGTAAGCCAAAAACATGTATAAGTAGGTACCTAGGAGGTCTAGGTAGGGGGTTGGGTTTTGGTTGGTCATTGTTACTATGTCGTTTGAAGGAGGAATGATTGTAAATCCAATATTTTTTGTAAGTTGTTGAGTTGAGGAGAGGATATAGGGTAGATATTTATGGTTAGATCATAGGATGAGGAGCCTGGTGTGATCTAGTTTGCATCATTGTAGATCTCGACCTGTTATATGGAGAATTGTAATGCACACAACGTTGTATTTTTGGAAACACCATATTAAAAGAGAAGAGCAGCCAAATCTTTGTAGACATGACCCAGGAGGGGTGAACCATGGTAAATCATGTGTTATGTGATTGAATATTGTGTATTTTCTTTACTTCCAATGATTAGATGTTAGACAAATGTGTGAATGACTAGTTAGATATGTTATTTTACATGCATGAATAAGAATGACAAGGTATTTAATATAAGAAGAATGGTAAAGTAACAAATGAAGATCACATAGTTTAATCCCATATCCTCACTCATTCCTAGGCTTCAAGCACTTGAGCGTTGCGACCACCAATAGAACTATCTCAGGTGAGACTGCACAGTGCACTTTGTGTACTATGTTGCCTTATGTTTTACTAGAGGGGCCGATAGTTTTAAAGGGTTTTGTTGGAAACCATAGTATACCTGAACCTAGTTCATCCCAAGAAAGGTAGAAAGAGGGAAGTAAACCAACATGTTCCAACTGGCTCCTCTTTTCAGTTTTTAGTGCAACCCGTTCTTCTGTACTTCTTTGTAATTGAGGGTTCTACACTTTTGGGGCTATATAAATCCCTACACATCTTTTAGGTGGATACTAGTGTCCTCCCACCTAATCCAACTGACTTATTTTGTATGTTTTCATGTCAACACATCTTGTTGTACTTCGAGGGTTGTTTTGGGGTACTAAACAATGTTTTTTTGGCTCGCCACAGTGAAATTGTAGACGGAGTCAGAGTTTGATGGTGTAATGTGTAGTTCTCGGAAAGACCTTTCTAACAAGATATCATGCGCCTAAAAGGGAGATTGTATGAAAAAGTTACAACCCCAAGAATTTAATGTACTAACTTACCCAAATGGGGCCCACATGACTTTTGGTGTTTCATCTTCTAGGGTTAGGTTTTTGGATGTCTAGGGTTTTGGAATTCATGTTTATCATAAAAATTCCTTTAGAGCCTCATTGTAATAATATTATTGCGAATGAGAATATCCGTCACATCTCTTCTAAGAGATAAAGCTGGCACCATTCTAGCGAGTCTTGCACTCTGTATTTTTATAGTCTCTTTACAATTCTTTCATTAATAGAAATCAAGTATTGTCATATTTCTCTGTTTCTGGAAATTTTCATGAGTATTTCATTGTAATATCTTTTCTTTCATTTCATTCCAAAAATAATTTGAATCAATAGTATCATAACAGTCTTCTCTTGATCATTTTTCAGCTCGTGTCCCTGACAAGGCATGAGTATAGCCAGTTGGGTCTTGAGTTTATCTCTCTTAAGGACAATCACTCAGGCACACCCAATAAACTGTCGATGGTGGTAGAAAATAAAAACAATGGAGCATAAGATTCTATTAACATGTTGCTTGAGCAAGCTCTTGCTCGACAGAGGGATGAAATGATGGAGAATTTTGCACACATCCTTCAATGCATGTCGATAGAAACATGCACATCTTCATCAAGGGACCATTTTGGAGGAACCTCTCCCTTCAAGGTATAAGTTAATTTTGATATTCCCATATTTGAAGGTCAGATAGATGCAGATGCCCTAGAAAAATGGTTAAAATAGGGCCAATATATTTAGGAATTATGTACATGAGGGGATCATCGTCCTGCAGTTTTGTCCTTCAACAGAACATATTGCAGACATCTTCACCAAGACATTCACTAAGCATAATTTCCATTATTTGTGCAGTCGTCTTGGAGTGAAGGAAAAAATTGCCTAGCAATTGTCAGTTTTTTTTAACATACATTGTACTTTGAGAGGGGGGGGGGTTCCATGAGGTTTTCCCTCTTTCCTCATTTATTTCAGTGTATATTTTGTATTTGGGTACCTAACATGGCCTCGTTGTGGGGACCCACTATTTATTTTCACCATAGTGATGTTCAGGGGGTGTGTTGGAGATACTTCACACACACCTAGGATTTATTTTTCCTAAAATTTTACCTATATTTATTAGTCATTATTTAGTCTCCTATAGTTTAGGGAGAATATTCATTTTCTTATATTCTAGGATAATATTCTCTTCAGTTCACACTTCAGTTTGATGAGTTGAGTGGAGTCTAGATGCCACATTAGGATCATCACCATGCAAAATTGGTGTCATCACCAACTAATGGGCATTTTCCTTGGTATTATCACAATACTAGTGCATTACTCATGATTCCCTGATCTCCTACTCACTTCATTCAATTTTAGTTAGTTAACTGAAGACTGAGAGACTAGTTCATTTATACTAGGTGGTAGTTTACTCCTATAACTATCAGTGTGTGTCAAGATCACTCTAGACCACCATTGTGGCACATTGTCTTCTCCTCCAGTGCACATTAGTTGAGTTATACATAGTATATCATGTGTAAATTATCATTCATTCATTTGGTTAATGAGAATTCCTCCATTCTTTCTCTCCTATTTCTATCTTTTCTCATATTTTCTCTGCAAACTATGTATGTCATTTTCTAGCTATATATTATCTATGTAGGTTCATCCACATTTACATATTCTACCTTAATATCTCTCAATTTTTTCTTCATCCAAAGAAATTTTGTGAAACATGATTTCGTTGCTATGTACTCGACCTCTACTATCGATAGAGAAATTGAAGATTGTTTCTTTCTCAACCAAGACACTAGACTATTTCCCAGAAATAATTATCCTCCACTTGTATTTTTCCTATCATCAACACTAGCTTTCCAATATTCATCCATATATGTTGTTAGAATAAAATATTCACCTCTCAAGTACCAGAATCCGAATTTTAAGGTGTCCTTTATATATTTAAATATTATTTTCATTGCTCGTACATGAGTTTCTTTTGGTGCATCTTGAAAGAATGTAACCAATACTTCTTGCATAATATTTTTACTTGATTCCATCACATATAGTAGGATGTAATTCATTTACCTCTACAATGTTTGATTTTCTTCTGGAGATTCATCATCTTTGCTCAATTTACAACCTATAACCATGGGTGTGTTGACTGGTGCACAATCTTCCATTCTGAATTTCTTAAACATCTCCTTGATATACTTGGTTTGTTAAATGAATATTCCTTTTTTATTTTGAGAGATTTGTAATACAAGAAATAATGGTAATTCACTATGCATAGACATCTCAAATTCCTTCTGCATTTCTATTGCAAACTCTTGGCACATTTTTTTCATGTTTCCTCCAAAAATAATGTCATCTACATAAACCACAACAATCAACTGATTTTCTCTTAATATATTGATGTAGAAATTACTATGAGTAATTCTTGTTTTGAAACCTTCTTGTTGTAGATATTGGTCAAGTCTTGAATATCGGGATTTGGGAGCTTGTTTTATCCCATAAAATGATTTCTTCAATTTTCAGACATGATCCTTATTTTTTGATAATAATAACCCTTCTAGTTGTTCAATTTATATTTATTCCTTTATATTTCCATTGAGAAAGGCTAACCTGACATCCATTTGATAGATTTTAAATTTCTCGAATAACATAAATTCCAAAAACATTCTGATAACTTCTAGTCTTGCAACTAGGGAAAAGGTTTATTCAAAATCAATACCTTCAACTTGAGAATAACCTTTACAAACCAATCTTTCTTTCTTTATTATTACTTACCCATATTCATTCAACTTGTTTCTGAAAGTCAACTTGGTTACAATCACATTTTCATCTTTTATCCTTGGAAAAAATTTCAACTCTTCTTCAATAGCATCAATCCAATGCTTGTATTCATTGGCTTCTATAAAATTCATAGGCTCTATTTTAGATAGCAAGGATAAGTTTGCATGTTCTAGTGCACTCGCTAGTCTTCTTCTAGTCTGAACTCACATATCTTTATCACCAAGAATCAAGTTTTCCTAAATGATTCTCTTAGAAACATATAGATGGTATCTTTTCATATTTACATTTTGTTTCTTCTTCTTATTTTTCTTCTCCTCCTTATTTTTTTGTATATTCATCTTGGATCATCTATTTGAAAATTTACTTGTGTTTTCACCTTCTAGTGCCTTGCTTCTTTAACTTTTACAATGGTACTCTTTACAATTTTTCACAATAATGTATTGTAACATTTATAAGATTTGTTTCTTGATGAATAACCAAGAAAGATACCTTCATCAGCTTTGAGTCAAATTTTTCGAAATCTTCATCATCTCTCTTTATGTAGCACTTTATTTAAAAAACTTTGAAGTATTTAATTTTTGTTGGTGTACTTTCCATAATTCATAAGGCGTTTTGTTGTTGTTGACTCTTAATTTTTTTCTATTTATAATGTAGACTATGATGTTGATTGCTTCTATCCAAAACATGTCTAATATTTTGGCTTCATTTAACATTGTTATTTCCATATCTTGTATGGTTCGATTCTTCCTTTCTACCACTCCATTCTACTATGGAGTTCTTGTAGCTGAAAATTTTCTCTTTATTCCATGAATTTCACAAAATTCTTCAAATTCATGTCAGATAAAATCACCTCCTTTGTTTGATATCAAGCACTTGTTTTTCAAATCAATTTTGTTTTCAACCAAGGCTTTGAATTCTTTGAAATTCTCAAACACTTCAATGTTTTTCTTTTCGAAACGTAACCCATGTCATTCTAGAGTAATCATCAATGTATAACATGAAGTAATTTTCACCTTGTAGACTTTGTGTTCTTGTAGGCCCACATGAATCTATATGAATGAGCTCCAATGGATTTGGATTCATTGTTGAGTATTCCTTTGATTTGAAGCTTTATCTTGTTTGTTTCCCATGTTGACATTGCTTGCAAAGAGTGTTTCAAGATTTAACAATAATTGGCATGTCTCTCACTGCTTGTTTAGTGCCTAGTTTTACTATATTTCAAAGTCCATATGGCCCATTATTATATGTGATAACCATATTTCATCTATTTGTCCCATATAGCACTTTTCTTCTTGGATCGCAATGAGGATATATACATTATTTGATATTCTATACACATTTTCCAATAATCTTCTTGAGCCTTTTTTCCTTATCTCATAGCCTTGAGAATGAATTTTGAGATTGTGTCTTTGATCACACATTCAACTAATAGTGAGAATATTGTGTTTTATACCTTCAACATAAAAGACATTTTGTGTTTTAGTGTTTCCATTGTTTATATAGACAGTACATTTTCCAACTATCCTTGTGATATCATTATATCCAAATGTCGCATTACCTTCATTGAATTCTTTCAAAATGAGAAACTTTCTCTTGTCTCTTGTCATGTGGCTTGAGCATCCACTGTCAATGTACCATTTCTTTCTATTGTTTTGAGCATGAATGGTAGTTTTCACAAGAACATATTCCTCATTCTTATGCTTTTCTTGACCCCACCTCCTTTTACAAACTCCTGTGGGTTCTTTCTTTTGTTTGGAAATGGTATCTTCTTCCTTTTTTTTTCTAGAAGTTTCCACTAGGCCACTTCTTCAAAAATATTTTATATGCCCATATTTGTTTCACTTATAACATACAACATTGCAATCAAATAAAGGGGAAAATGAATTATAGTTTCTATTTGATAACCCATATGTACTTCTTTCTTTGTTTCACACATGATTATTTCTAGAATGTTCTCTACAATCTATTGCTTTACAACCAAAATGATTGCAACAAAAATAATAGCCAAAGAAAGAATTTTGGTACCAATTCATGTGATGCCACCTTGGTGGGAAAGATATTATGAATATGACCTTGTTTTCTTTGGAAGGAATGCCAATTTTCCACGAAACAACATTTTGTTTTTTCCTGTTTTATTCATCATTGATGGATCTTTTGAGTACATTGGCATAACGTTAATATTTTCCTTCATCTACTTTCTTCAATGGATCTATAAATTTTGAATCTTATTTGGTGGTCATATGAATTTTATCATAGCCAATATTAGTCTTAATGAATGGATTCCTTTAACAAATGATGATATCATCTAACGTTTCAACACTCTTTTCAAACTTCAAGCTTCTATTCAACTTAAAACGTCAAGCTTATATCCAACTTAATAGTTATTTTCTCTAGTTCCTTTCTTAAGGAAATGATTTCATATTCTATCTTTTCATAGTTTTCTTGCTTTCCCTTCAACTATATTCTCACCACTTCTTCTATCTTTGTTGCTTCTTCTAATTGAACCTTTAGGTTCACGATAATATTCTATGTTTCTTCAAGGCTTTGTGACATTTTTCCTTTTGAATCACGATCCTCTTCTTCATATTTCTAGAGATGCTCCTTTTGTTTCAAATTATTTTTCCCAAGTTTATTATTTCACTTAAGGAACACATGAGTTCTTCTTCAATATCCTCTTCCTCATATGTTTTGGCATTTTCCTCTTATTTTGAATCCATTGTTTCTTTCCCTTTATCTTCATCAATATTTTTTTTTTATTTACATAAAGAGAGTTTCTTCTCTATCACTATCAAAACATATTTCACTATTCTATTTAAATGAGTCACTAACCCATTTTGAGTAGAGACTCTTATTCTACTTATAAGGGTTCTTATTCTTTTCATGCTTGTCCTATTTATGGTTATTTTGATGATGTTTTCTCCCTTTTTTATGCTATGCTATTATTCATAGTCACTACTTTCATTTTTCTCATATGGACACTTAGTAAAAAAATGTCCTACTTTTCCGCAATTAAAGAATTTAAAGGGAAAATTACCTTTTGTATTTTCAAGATCCCTTTTTGAGTTTTGTCACAAAATGTTCTTCCTCTACATCTGACTCATAGTTGTAACAATCGCTTGAATTTTGTTCTTTGTTATTTATCTTCTTTGAGACTTTGAAATGTTCTTCTTTCTTTGATGGATTTTCTTTTTCAACCCTCATTTCATATGCAGTGAGAATCCCATGCGATTCATTCATTGTTAATTTATCAATATCCTTCATTTCTTCAATAGTGTAATTTTTTTCATAAAATATTAAGGGGAGTGAACTTAAAACATTTTGTACAATCATTGGTTCTTTAACCATTTCACCAAGTCCTTTGATTGCATTGCCAATTTCATCCATAAGGAGGAGATAGGATGCAAAATTTTCTTCATATTTCATTTTTAAACTCTTAAACTATCTTCTATAAGTTTGAAGATTTTCTTTCTTAACCTTGTCATCACCTTCATATATATTTTGAAGCTTGTCCCAAATTTATTTTATTAATTTATAGTGCATCGCCTTGACAAACTCGAATTTGGATAGATAGCACAAGATGGAATTCATGTCTTTTGCATTTTTTTCACGAGGATTATTTCTGGACAGATCTATTGCTAGAGTTTTGGGGCTTGTATAACTAGTCTCAATAGATTTCCAAATATCAAAACCAAGATCCATTAAATAGGTTCGCATATTTATGCTCTAGAAGGCATAGTTTGTTCCATCAAATAATGGAGCCCTATTTGTGTACAAACCATCCTAGTCGGCCATGTGTTCTACCTTCCAACGGTTAGAATCTTTCCAAAGGTACCCACTCTGATACCAATTATTGAGCACACACTTATACTGAGAGGGGGGATGAATCAATATTAAATTTTTATTTATTTATTTAAACATTCATATACCATAAGAAATAAACCATACATAATATTAACCATTGTACACATAATTTACGTGGAAATCCTTTTGGTAGAAAACCACAAAAACATTTCTTTATAATTTTGTAGGCACCAACCTATTGGAGACACGAATCCCCATTGGTACAAATCTTGGTAGGAACTGACCTACTCTTATATATCTCCATAGGAACCAACATACTAAAGACACCAATCCCCACCAATAAGCATCGACTTAGCAAGAGACAACAATATCATTTTTTTAAGTGACACCAACCCTCAATTACAATATAGCTTCTTCAAAAGATAATGAACATTCACATTTCCTTCACCACATATACTCACTACTTCTACCTTCACCAGATCCATTCACTACTTCTTCCTTCACATTTGTTTTCTATTTATTCCTTCACCAAATCTCTTCATTATTTCTTCCTTCACTAGATTTTCTCGCTATTTCTACCTCCACAAGATCTATTGATGCAGGAGAATCGCCAGCAAAGCACAAGCAGGAGACAGTTGGGTGCACTAGCATGTATTTTGAAATGTTTTGAATTCCAAAGTTAGTGTATAAATGTAATATCTGACAAGGATTTTGATTTATGAACATCTTTAATGATCGGACGCTGAGCCATCGCGAAAGATCGATGAGGAGATGCATTTTTTTTTAATGCGATGGATTGCAGCACAGATTTGGAGCGCCCGCTCTTATCTGTCTGACTCGATTTTTATTGTAATAAATGTTAAGTAGTTGATAGCATTTAATTTCAATAGGATAGCGTAGAGTAGTTGGAGCGAAAGGCTTGAAGAACACCCCTTTGTATAAATATTTGTATTGTTGCCAAGTAGAGGTTCTTGAAAGGTTGTTGAATCTAAGGGTGTAGATTGCCATTGTAGTAAAGAGCTCGGAGATACAAAGAAATATTGTATGAATGTATGCAAGTTTCAGTTGGATGAATATAGAAGAGGAACATTGTCCCAAATGTGTGCTGTTGTTGTGTCTATTTGAATGAGTGAATTGTAGACTTCTGTTTATTCTCAATTCTCTATTATTTCTTGTTCTTGTATCTATGAATGCATTTGCATGGTTGAATGTATGAATCGCTATGAAGAGTGAATAAGTTTCAATTGTTTCTCTTCATAGATCGAGTGCAAGGAGTTCATAGTGTCTGAAAAGAGTGCATGACCGAGTCTGTTTCGACTCGTTAGCTCAAGAGAGATAGCGAGAACTTGTATGCATGTAAGGAGTGCATCAACATCTGCAAGGAGTGTGTGAAAGAGTTTCGAACTCGAAATCTCAAGGAGGAATAGCGCAATTTAGCCACAAAAGAGAAAATTTGTTGGAGAGCAGTCACAAGGAGTGTGAGATCACCCATAGAGGAGTTGAGCATAGAAGAGAACCCGTTGCAAGGTGTGCATAGGTCAGGATTTCGACTAAGTGTCAAAGGAAGTGTTTAGAGGAACCATAGAAATTTGAATAAGTAAAGATAAGGAGGGAGAACGACGAAAAATCTCCAAGGAGAAAAGTCCCTAAATTCTTCATAAAGGTCAGAGGACATGATTTGTTCCGGGAAGAGACGAACTATTCCAGACCGTCAGATCTTGGAGAACCACATGGAAGTTAACCGTAGGGTGCTTTGGTACTTCATGGATCGGTAAATATGGAAGGATTGTAAGAATATAATCCTGAAGTCCGAACTCATGATTTAATCTCAGTCGTTGATTGTAGGGAGAGCACGTGGCAGCGGATCCAGGAATCTGGGATTTGAAAAATCCATAGGTTCATGGAGAAATACCTAGAGTTTCATGAAGTCGTGAAACTCGAACTATAGTGGGGCAAAAAATTCTGAGGATACATGTGGTGGAAGTCCGGATATTCAGAGAATATCGTTTCAGGTAAAGTTGAAGGAAGAGATTGGGATATCCTTGAGGTCTGAATCACAAAGGGATAGACCCATGGTCGTAGTCATGGTCACTTGGGAGAAAGGGGCTTATGTATTTATAGTGGCTTTGGGTAACTATAGTAACCTAAAATGTCACTCTGAATCAGTGCTCCGAACGATCCAAGACCGGGATGTTGAGAAGCCCCTTAGAGGGAAGGGGGGTTTGCGGTAGAGTGGTATTAGAGCTATCACATAATTGATTTTTATAGAAGATGAGTAGACTGATATCGTCAAAGAGGTATGAGAAATGTCAGCACAATGCCACCTAGAAGACGTGTTGAGCCATCCATAGAAAATATATCTATGGAAAGGGAGATGAGAGAGATCAGAATGAGGTTGGATGCCATGGAGACAACACAAAGGAGAGAACTTGATGTTGGAGACATCAGCAATGCAGAAAATGAATAAGTAGAGGTCGAAGAAGTAGTAGTTGAGGATGCTATGGAAGAACACTTGCTAAGAGAAGTTTTCAAGTTGGGAGCCAGAGTGAAGATCAACGTCCCAATGTATGAAGGAAATCTAGATACAAAAGAATTTCTTGATTGGATACGAGCAATGGATAAGTATTTCAACTATGAAGACGTTGAGGAGGAGAAAAAGGTGAGACATGCTGTCACCAGGTTAAAAGGACATGTAGTGCTATGGTGTGATGAACTACAGGCTGATAGGAGGAGCAAGGGAAAGAAAAAAAATAAGATTTGGGATAGGATGGTAGCCAAACTAAAGGTTAAATTCATACCCAAAGATTACCAGATAAATCTATTGAGGAAGATGCAGAACCTGAGATAGAAAGGGATGAATGTGAAGGACTACACAGTGGATTTATACAGATTGAACATCAAGGCTGGACAGAGAGAGAGAGACAAGGAGAAAGTTGTCAGATACATTAATGGCCTAAGATATGATATCCAAGATGAAATCAACATGGTGACAGTCAGGACAGTAGAGGATGCACATCAAATTGTGTTGAAGGTAGAAAATATGTTGGCCAGGAAGCAGAGTCAACAAAACAAGGGTCGAAGCTTGAACAAAGTCAAGGGAGTCACCCAGGATAAAGCACAGAAGCCCAAAGACAAAGTTGAGAAACCACATAGTCACTCTGAGAGAGGAGGAAGTTCCCGAGGAAGGTAGAGTGGTGGTAGAAAATCTTTTCCCAGAGGAAGAGGAAGAGGCAGAGGAGGAGAAGTAAGGTGTTGTGCATGTGGAAAAATAGGGCACATGTCTTGGGATTTTCCCAAGAGGAAGAAATGAGGAGGCGAAGCTCACATTTCAGAAGAACAGAAGTGAGATGTTGAGGCAAAAGGTGTGGAGGATGGGAAATAAATGATGATGAAGAAGATTCTTTTGAAACAAGAGCCAAATACTGAAAATCCAACATAGAGGAATAGTTTGCTCATGACAACTTGCAAAATGAAGGATAGAGTCTGCAAGGTGATAATTGACAATCAGAGCATTGACAACTTAGTATCCATAGAGATGGTGGAGAAGGTAGATCCAGAGAAGACTATACACCTGACGTTGTACAAATTCTCATGGTTGCAGAAAGGTCATCAGGTAAAAATCACTAAACAATGCCTGGTTGAATTTAAAATAGGTGGATATAGGGATGAAATCCTATGTGATGTTATTCCCATGTAGGTATGTCATGTTTTTTTGGGGATACCATGGTAGTATGACAGGAATTTCATTCATGATGGGAGAAGAAACACATATAATCTGGAGAAGAATCGTAGGACACATATGTTAATTCCAATTGAATAAAAGAAGGTGAAGGATGAAGCTATCATGAGTATACTTTTCATGAGTGGGAAGGAACTATTGAATGAAGTAAAGAAGAAACATGAGATGTAGTTTTATGTAGTGAGGAAGCCAAGGGTTATCCTTACCAGTACTTCGATGGAATATTTTCCTGATGAAGTTCAGGAACTGCTAGAGAATTTTGCCGATATAGTAGTGGATGAGTTGCTAAACTCATTAACCCCTATCAGAACATCAGTCATCACATTGAATTGATACCAGGAGAAAGTCTATCAAACAAAGCAGTGTACAGATTAACACCTCAAGAGAATGAGGAGGTGAAGAGACATGTTCAGGATCCGTTAGACAAAGGATTGGTCAGAGAAAGCTTGAGTCCATGTGCAGTGCCAACTATATTGAGTTCGAAGAAGGATGGAGGATGGAGATTGTGTATATACTCAAGGGCCATAAACAAGATCACCATTAGATACAAATTTCCATTTCCAAGGATGGATGACTTGATGGATTGCCTAACTGGAGCTAACTATTTTTCAAAATTAGATTTGAAGACTAGAAATCACCAAATAAGAATGAGGGAAGTTGATGCATGGAAAACAACATTCAAGACAAATGAGGGGTTGTATGAATGGCTTGTTATTCCATTTGGATTAACGAACGCCCTAAGTACTTTTATGAGACTGATGAATGAAGTGTTAAAATATTTCATTGGAAAATTCGTGATTGTATATCTGGATGATATATTGGTCTTTAGAAAGACTAAGGAGGAGCATTTGAGACATTTGACATTGGTGATGATGATGTTGCAGCAAGAGAAGTTGTTGATTAAGTTGAAAAATTCCTCTTTCATGAAGACAAAACTCATTTACTTGGGTTTTGTGATTTCTTCAAACTAATTGACTATGGATCCTGAAAAGGTGAAAGTAATCAGAGAATGGTTGTCACTGAAGAATATCTTTGAAGTGAGAAGCTTCCATGGGTTAGAAAGTTTCTATAGGAATTTCATCATAAATTTTAGCGAGATTAGTGCTCAAATGATGGATACAGTAAAGAAAAGACACAAGTCTTTCAAATGGACAAAACAGGTTGAGAAGAGCTTCAACATATTGAAGGAGGAAATAGCAGAACAACCGATTCTAGTATTATCGGATTTCAAAAAGAAATTTCAAGTGAGATGTGATGTGAGTGGAGTTGCAATTGGAGCAGTCTTAAGTCAAGAAAACAGACATGTTTCATATTTCAGCGAAAAACTGAATGAAGCTAAAAATAAGTACACCACATATGAAAAATAATTGTATGACATAATTCAATCCTTGAAGAAATGGAGGCATTATCTTGTACCAAAGGAGTTTGTTTTGTATAGCGATAATCAAGCTCTACAATTCATAACCAGATAGGACAAAGTAAACCAAAGACACGCTAAGTGGATAGATTTTATGAAAAATTTCACTTTTGTCATTAAACATATTTCTGGTAATGCTAACAAGGTTGTTGATGCATTGAGCAGGAGAATTTTGATTCTGTAGGAATTTCAAGTTGGAACCTTAGGTTTTGATTACCTTAAGGAAATGTACCACAATGATCCATATTTCAAAGAGGCATATGAAGTGTGTGTGAATCCTGTGCTCGGAGACATAATCCAGTGGGCCAAATATCTTATTTAGGATGGGTTGATGTTTAAAGGGTGCCAGTTGTGCATACCAAGATGTTCGGTGAGGGAGAATCTGCTGAAGGAAAAGCATAGTGGAGGTCTAGACAAACATTCTGGCCATAACAAAACATTTTCCCAATTAAACGGTTCATATTATTAGTCAGGTATGAGAGAAGAGGTGAAAAGATTTTTGAAAAAATGTAAAATTTGTTAGTATGCCAAGGGGAAGGATAACACTAGGTTGTATCAGCCATTCCCTATTCCAGAGAGGCCTTGGGATGCAATAAGCATGGATTTTGTGTTGGGATTGCCAAGAACACAAAGGGAAAGTGATTCCATATTTGTGGTAGTGGATAGATTTTTGAAGATGGGGTACTTTATCCCATGCCAGAAGACCAGTGATGCAACACATGTTGCAAATTTGTTTTTCAGAGAGGTTGTGAGACTCCATGGATTTCCCAGAAGTATAGTCTCAGAGAGGGATACCAAGTTTGTTGGTCATTTATGGAGGACATTGTGGAAGAAGTTGGGGACAGAGATATCCTTTAGTTCTTCATATCATCCGCAAACAAATGGATAGACTGAACTAGTGAATAGAATCTTTGGATATTTGCTGAGGAGTTTGGTCACTAAACATCATAGTCAGTGGGATCAGATTCTAGCACAAGCACAGTTCGCATATAAGGACTCAATGAACATAAGCACTGGGAAAAATTCATTTCAAATCGTGTATGGAATGAGTCTAAGAGGAGTGTCAGAGTTAAAAGATATGAAGAAGAGAAAATTTAGGAGTGTAGGAGCCGAGGACTTCGCAATAGAAATGCAAGAACTTCATAATCAGATCAAGGAGCAGTTGAATAAGAGTAGCAGTGAATATAAGCACAGAGTTGATCAACATAGGAGGAAGCTTGAATTTGAAGTTGGAGATCAAGTTCTAGCACATCTAAGGAAGGAGAGGTTCCTGAGGGGAACATATAATAAGTTGAAATTGAAAAGGATAGGGAAATGTAAAATCCTGAGAAGATTTGGAGAGAATTATTATGAAATAGAGTTACCAGAAGATGTGGGTATATCGCCCATATTCAACATTGCAAACCTGTATCCGTATAGGGAATATAGAACCAACGGATCAAGAGATCAAGGATAGATCCAGTGGAGAAAGAAGATGCCTATAGTAGAGAAAATGCAAATGGAGAAGATCATAGATTAACGAGTTGGTAAGAAGACCCAAAGGAAGATGTATTTTGAGTATTTAGTAAAGTGGAAAGGACACCCTGTAGAAGACGTTAGTTGGATTGGTGAAGA
Organism: Picea engelmannii; assembly: GCA_009831015.1. NCBI lineage: Eukaryota > Viridiplantae > Streptophyta > Pinopsida > Pinales > Pinaceae > Picea > Picea engelmannii. The sequence goes on from ML782800.1 coordinate 433,439, forward strand.
AGACATATAGAAGCATGGAAAATCGGTACAGGAGCTCATGGACAGGAGTCCATGAATTTTTCAGCTAGAGGAGTATGATGCAGGAGCATCGCCAACAAAGAACAAGCAGGAGATAGCTGGGTGCACTAGCTCATATTTTGAAATGTTTTGAATTCCAAAGTTAGTGTATTAATGTAATATCTAACAAGGATTTTGAGTTATGAACATATTTAATTATCAGAGGCTGAGCCATCACGTAAGATTGATGGGGAGATGTATTTTGTTTTGATGTAATGGATTGTACCATAGTTTTGGAGTGTCCACTCTTATTTGTCTGACTTGATATTTATTGTAATAAATGTTAAGTAGTTGATAGCATTTAATTTCGATAGCATAGCGTAGATTAGTTGGAGGGAAAGGCTCAAATAGCACCCCTTTGTATAAATATTTGTATTGTTGCCAAGTAGAGGTTGTTGAAAGGCTATTGAATCTAAGGGTGTAGATTTCCATTGTAGTCAAAAGTTGGGAGATACAAAGAAACATTGTATGAATGTATGTAAGTTTTAGTTGGATGAATATAGCAGAAGAACATTGTCCCAAATGTGTGTTGTTGTTGTTTCTATTTGAATGAGTGAATGGTAGACTTTGTTGATACTGAGAGGGGGGTGAATCAATATCCAGTACAATTTCAAAACCTTTTTCAACTTATACTTAAACCATTCAATTATATCCAATGAGCAATGAATAATAGTATAAGAGTTACACCAATACACCACAATACACCATGCACAATATATGAGAAGTAATCAATAGTTTTTGTTCAAGGGAAGTAATGACTTCCAAAGGTAGCTACAGCTTCCAAATGTAAAGGGAGGGATAAACCTCCAAGAGGAAGATACAATCCTCCTATATCAAGAGATATTTGAACTCTCTATCCTTTCCCCTTCCTTCCACCCAAGAATATATGGGAGATAATAAAACTTTACATTAAATCATCACCATCAACCAATCATCACATAGAACCTGATAATGCTTTCTGAGACTTCT
>ML782800.1:466738-480235 GCA_009831015.1 Picea engelmannii
TGTCCTGTTTCATACCATCCCAGAAAAAAGAACGTTTGACTCGGTCATATGTTTTGGTGAACCCTGAGTGCCCCGCTGTGGGTGTAGCATGAAGCTCAGAAAGCACCATGGATTTGAGCTTGGATTGTTTACTTAAATACAAGAGGCCTTTGTATCGAAGCTCATCCTAGAGCCAGGAGTACCCTAGGGGAGCCAGAGCCTTGTTCTACAGTTGCTGGATCAGATGCGAACTTTTGTGATCTTGAAGCCATTCCTTGCACACAGCTTGGAGCCAATCGGGAACAATGAAGGATTCTTCATCTTCATATTTCTGGGACAGTGCATCCACCATGACATTGTCTTTTCCCTTCTTGTAAGTGATCTCATAATCATATCCAAAGAGATTAGTCACCCATTTTTGTTGTTCCTGGGAGGAAATGCGTTGTTCCAGAAAGTACTTGAGGCTTTGATGGTCGGTCTTAATTTGGAAGCGTTGCCCCAAGAGATAAGGACGCCACAACTCAACGGCATGCAGAATTACCAACATTTCTTTTTCATAAATGGGTTTGCCCAGATTCCTTTCAGACAATTGCTTTCTAGTGAAGGCCAACAGTCGACCCTCTTGCATAAGGACAGCGTCGATTCCTTTCCATGAGGTGTCACATTCCAACACAAACGTATTTGTGATGTTGGGAAGGGCCAGAACTTGAGTGGTACACATGGTTGTCTTCAAGGTTTGAAAAGTTTGAGAAGCTGCTGGAGTCCAAGTGAAAGAGTTCTTTTTGAGGAGATCCATGAGAGGTGTTGCAATCTTTCTGTAGTTCTTAATGAACTTGCAATAATACCCTGTGAGGCCCAAAAATCCACACAAGATTTTGAGAGTCTTTAGGTGTGGCCAGTCTTGCGTAGCTTCACTCTTTTTCGGGTCCACCCTGATGCCAGCCTTTCCCACTAGATGACCCAAGTATTCTACTTCTGAGGCACCAAAATCACATTTGGACTGTTTCAGGAAAAGTTGGTGCTGAGAGAGTAGACGGAGAACTTGATCCACATGAGTAAGATGGTTTGTCCAGGTTTTTCTATAGATGAGGATATCATCAAAGAAAACTAAGACAAAATGACGAAGAAAAGGGCGAAAGACATGGTTCATGAGGCTCTGGAAGGTGGAGGGGGCGTTACACAAACCAAAGGGCATCACTAAAAACTCATAGTGGCCCTCATGAGTGTGAAAGGCGGTCTTGGGAATGTCGACCTCTTTCATACATATCTGGTGATAGCCTGAACAAAGATCAAGTTTGGTAAAGAATTGGGCACCACTCAATTCATCCAGGAGGTCATCAATGACAGGAATAGGAAATTTGTCTTTGATGGTTAGTTTGTTGAGAGCACGGAAGTCAAGACACATTCTCCAAGAACCTTCTTTCTTCAGTACCATGACTACCGTAGAATAGTAAGGGCTCGTACTAGGACAGATGATGTCGGCAATAAGGAGTTCTTGGACCATTTTTTCAATCTCATTTTTTTGTGCAAAGGGGTGGCGATATGGACGTATATTGGGGGGAAGGCGTCCTGGGGCAAGGGGAATGGAGTGATCATGAACACCACTGGAAGGAGAGAGTCCTTGGGGAGTGGAAAATACCATTTGATGTTTAGAAAGGAGGGATTGGAGGTCTTGGGGCACTGGGGGTGTCTATGTGGCTTGTATGGCATGGAGTTGGGCAATGACACCAGAATGACCTTTTTTGAGCAGTTTTTTCATGCGATGAGAACTGATGACCTCAGGTGAACCAGCAGTGATGCCTTGGAATTTATATTGGTGGCCGCCTTGGGCGAATTGCATGGTTAAGTTTTGAAAATCCATGAGAATGGGACCCAAAGTCCTTAGCAAGTCTGCACCCAACAAAATGTCACAACCACCCATGTCAATAGAAAACATATGGGATTTTAGGTGGTAGTCACCGATTTGGAGACGCACATTTTCACAGTGCCCGCCACATTTCATAGAACCACCATTGGCAATCATGATTTGGAAATTGTTGACAGCATGGATGTAGCAATGGGTTTCTTGGGAAATGCGACGATGAATAAAATTGTGGGTGCTGCCACTATCAACCAGAATGATGACCTTTCGGTGTTTGATGTAATCGATTAACTTGAGGGTTTGGGGGGCAGAGAAGTCAGTGAGAGCATTGAGGGAAATGATCGGTTCCACTTTGGGAGGGTCGGAGGGAGGGTTTTTGTCAGTGATTTCTGGTGACTCGAGCATAAGGGGAGTGTCAACATCCTCTTCTGGAATATCCTTAGAGATGGCCATAAAAAGATTTTGTTCCTTACATTGGTGGCCTAGGAAATATTTTTCATCACAATTATAACAGAGGCCTTTGAGTTGGCGTTCAGCCATTTCAACCCTGGTCAATTTTTGGATTTTTAATGGGGCGGAGGGAGTAGTGAGGTTTACTGGTTTAGGGTGAGGGATAAAGGAAGGCTTACGGTTTTGAGAGGAAATAATTTGTTGTGCTTCTTTAGATTTTTTAGTAGCCTCCACCCAAGTCGTAGGTTGAGCCATGAGGACATGGGCCTGAATCTCCTCCTTGAGGCCACTGATAAAACACTCTCGAAAGAAAGCATCAGTCATGCCCTCTGTTCGAAAAGCCAGGCACTCAAATGCAACTATGAAGTCTTCTACTGTGCCTGATTGCTTCAATTTTGTCAAATGGCCCAAATGGTTGGTGTCAGTGTCAAAGCGTTCATAAAGCTCAATCACAAATTGGGTCCAAGCAATATACCCTTGACGGGAAGTTTTTTTCCATTGCCACCATTGCCAACGTTCTTGATCTAGATGGAGAACACCATACCGGAATTTGGCCAAGTCATCTGTAATGTTGTAGAGAGAGAAATAATGTTCCATTTGGGTGACCCAACCAATGGGGTCTGAGCCATCAAATTTGGTTACATCCACCCGCAGAAGGCGTATGTCCCGTTGAATGTGATGGGGCTGAAAGGAATGGGAAGAAGTTTCACCTTCAGTCTTTGTATGTGCATCAGGAAAAGAGTCATTGGTAGGGATCTTGAGTTTGGTGCAGAGTAAGGCAAAGACAGATTCAAGATGGGTGGTCAGTTCATGTTTGACTTCTACCATTGCGGACTGCACGACTACATTTACGGATGCATTTACGACTGCATTTATGGTCATATTGATGGATGCATCACGGGAGGCAATAGTAGCACTGAGTTGTTGTACTTCTTGTTGGGTCTCGAGGAAACCAGATTGCAAGGTGTTGAAGGGAGACTCTAGTTCTTGACTACGGGTATGGGCCATGAGGATGGGTGAACTGAAAAGTGAGCAGGTTGGGTCAGAAATTTTTGCAGAAAAATGATATGGATCAATGTGATAAGGGAGAAGAGATGAATCTAATGGAATAGGTCTCAAATAATGGTGNAATAGCTGCGGGGTTATACTTTGGTCTGAAGAATGTTGTAGTGCTGAAATCCCCAAATTCTTAACCAGAAATAAATGTGTATTTACTTGGCAACCCGAACACCAATGCACGATAATAGATCTCGCCGATTTAATTTGTTTATGTTTATGTTTATTTTCCCCAAGGGTTAGGTATTCAAGGGTTCTACAGACAAGGGTTTTCCCTGTGCTATAGCTTTCTGATATACGTGTGGGATCCAATAGTAGTACTCGGCCCAATATCTCAGGGCACTAACTAAGGAGGATAGACCGTACCCTTAGCCATACTACCCGACTACCCAGGTACTAGAGAGTATCTTCCCGAGTGTTGTTCTCAGTGACACTATAGCAGTCCGGTGGTCGATAGGTTTATCTAAAGAGGGCTTCAGGAAATCTAGGTCGATCCATACACAGGTGTTGTCTGATGCACTACCACTCGAAGGGGTACCAACAGGGATTACAAGGGTGGCCAACAGATGTGCGCTTAAGAACCACTTGTATTTCCTGCATGTATGAATCCCTCAACCATTGATTTATGCGTGTAATGACAGATCTCTATGGCTTAAAGACGTCGAAATACGTCTCTACCCTGAAGAAAAAAAAAATACCCACAATTTATGCCAAGGAAAGTGCTCTGATACCACTTGCAAGATACCAGATATATAAAATATGCAGAACAGAAATAAAATGCTAGAAATGGTAGAATAATAGTCAAATATCCATCATAATCTTCACAATAACACAGAAATGATATACGAATAGCAATAGAAATAGCACTTTGATTCAGAAAGCAATGTTCACAGGCCTCTTCGAGGGGGCAACCTCCAATCGAGCAGCACTCTGTTACAATAATCTTTAAGATAGGGTTTTCATACCCTCGACCCTTATTTATACTAAATATGTCTATTAAGAGAAGCATCTAGAGGAAGATCCTTCTAGAAGCAGAAGCTTCTATTAGGTCTTCTTACATCCACCTTATTCTATTTTATTGAAAGGCCTTATTAATATTGACCTTTATTACATCTGAATACATTGATCTACCTATGTGCAGGTTAGGACCTTAACATACTGACCCGGAACAACAGTCTGAAATTATGACATGCACACAGTCAACAACCTTCTCTCAGTGGTCACATGCACTTGACGAAAATCAAATATGGTCTTTTTGCTTCGATGGATCTAAATCTAAGGAAGGAGCTGGTGTAGGTTGCATTCTCATTGATCCAGTAGGTAACAAAACTTTGATCACTTGCCGGTTAGAATTTGAATGCACAAACAATACGACCGAATATGAGGCACTCCTACAAGGTCTCAGGAAAGCACTAGATTTGAAGATTTAGAATTTGACTGTCTTTGGTGATTCAAAAATTGTGGTTAGACAGGTAAAAATTTCTATCCACTGTTTATCTCCACACCTGAAAAGCTATCAGACTGAGGTATGGAATTTAATGAACAAATTTTTTGCATTTAACATTAATTCTATTCCAAGATTGCATAATTATGAGGCTGATTTGTTAGCTAATGTCACCTCAAAACTTTTTCCTACAGAAGGCCTATCTTCGAATGCATTTCCAGTTGAGTTGTTGTTCAGACCATCCATCTCGGACAACATCACAAATTGGAGAATCTTCGATGACGATCAACAGATCATCATTTTTTTGCACATGGAAGAGACTTTCCAAGGCTCAGTCATCGATGAAGGTACCCAAGACGAAAACCTTCACGATTTTACGGTAATACCAGATCCAAGATCCCTAGAGTCTACATCAGATATGGTAAACTCTATCCCAAAATCTATGGTTAGATTAGAAAAATTTTATGATCTTCACGATAAATTCAGAAAATCAGTGAATTGTAAAATGAATAGTTCTTCCTTGACACATGAAAAAGTAAATTTAGGAACTAAAGATAACCCACAGTGCATCAATTTGGGGTTAGGATGTTCTGAACAAGAAAAGATAGCATTTATTAAGTTGTTTAAGGAATTTAAAGATGTCTTTGCCTGGACATACGACGACCTAAAGACCTTTGATCCTAACATCATACAACACATTATTCCCATGAAACCCCAGACCCAACCTTTTCAACAGAAGTTAAGAAAAATGCACCCACAACTTGAACCAACAGCCAAGAAAGAATTAAACAAACTCTTGAATGCTAAAATAATCTTCCCAGTAAGACATACCTTGTGGGTCTCTAATCTTGTCCCTGTAAGGAAGAAGAGTGGTGAAATTTGACTATGTGTTGATTTCCAAAATTTAAACCGAGCATCTGATAAAGAAAACTACCATGTTCCTCCCATGGAACGGATCCTTCAATAAGTATCTGGTTCTGAAAGATTATCGTTGTTGGATGGTTTTTAAAGGTATAACCAAGTCCTTATGTCTCCCCCAGGCCAGCTCAAAACCACTTTCTGTACTCCATGGGGTACTTACGCTTACAGGAAGATGCCCTTTGGGCTCATAAATGTCGATGCCACCTTTCAGAGAGAGATGGATATCGCTTTCCACGGTTTAATCAATAAATCTATAGTAGTTTATCTAGATGATGTCACTGTCTTCTCAAAGAATAAAGGAGATCATCTAGCTCATCTAAGATCTATTCTACATCAATGTCGTAAGTACAGCATTTCTTTAAATCCTAAAAAATTTGTCTTCACAGTAGAACAAGGTAAGCTCCTCAAATTCAGTGTATCAAATGAAGGGATGATTATTGACCCTGAAAGGACCCAAGTCATTTCAAAAATGCCCCCTCCCTCTTCCAAAAAGTCCATGCAATCTTTCTTAGGTCAGATAAACTTTGTTAGGAGGTTTGTCCCCAAATTTTCAGAAATGGTCAGACCATTACAAAATTTAATAAAAAAGGATGTACAATACCATTGGGGACCTTTAGAAATTCAGGCTTTTGACTCAATAAAAAAGGCTATAGTAGATGTTCCTTCTCTAATGAGCCCTGATTTTTCACAAGACTTCACCCTCTACACGTTTGCTTCTAATCGGTCTTATGTTGTTGTCCTAACCCAAAAGAATGTTGAAAACAACAAAGTCTCAAATGCCTTTATGAGCTCAGCCTTCAAGGGAGCAGAACTTAATTACCCAGCAGTAGATCAGTAGGATTATGCTATTTTTAAAGCGGTAAAACACTTTCAATCTTATCTACTAAAATCTAGGATGAAAATCATTGTCCCTTACCCTACTGTTAGAAATTTGTTAGTGCAGAAAGAACTGGGTGAAAAAAGGGCAAACTGGGTCACATCCTTACAAGAATACGACATAGAAATTACCCCAGCACAAATTGTTAGAGGCTAAGGTTTATGTAAATTGGTTGTTGATTCAACTATAGGACAACAAAATGAAACTGATATGTTAATTCAAGATCAGCACGATCAAAATCAAATCTGTTGTGCACAAAACCTTACTAGTCCTTGGTACGATGACATAAAGTTTTATCTTATACACGGATCAACTCCTCGTCACCTTGATCCAGAAAAGAGGAGAGCACTGAGATTAAAATCTGCTTCTTTTCAGTTGGTAAATGGTATTTTGTTTTGCCAAAATTTCGATGGAATAGTTATGCGCTGTCTTGAAAAAGATGAAGCAAAAAAAGTCTTATTGGAATTACATGCAGGGGAAGCTGGTGGGAATTTCGATGGAGACACCACTGCCCACAAAGTATTAAGAGTAGGTTATTACTGGCCTACTCTTTTCAAAGATGCCCATGCCTTATGCCGCAAGTGTGTAATCTGTCAAAAGGCATTTGGACGAGTACAGAAGTCAACATTCCCGCTGCAACCAGTTTCGGTAGACTCCCCTTTTTAGTAATGGGGCCTTGATATTATAGGCCCAATTAACCCTACATCCTTGCAACAACATAAATACATCATAACAGCCACAGATTATTTCACAAGATGGTCTGAGGCTGCACCATTAAAAGTTGTAAACACTAGCTAGGTAATATCCTTCCTGAATTCAAATATTATCACTCGTTTTGGTATTCCTAAATGCCTAGTATTTGATAATGCTTCCTATTTTTCATCTCTCAAAATGAGTGATTTCTCTCTAGAAAAAGGAATAAAATTAAAATACTCTGCCAGCTATTACCCTCAAGGCAATGGTTTGGAAGAATCAACTAATAAAAACCTAATCAAGATCATCAAGAGAACGGTCTCCGAAAACCACAAAAACTGGCATAATGCACTATTTAATGCAATCTGGGCTAATAGGGTAACTCCTAAAACTGTTGTTGGTCATTCCCCCTTTTTTCTCGTTTACAGCAGGGAAGCGATTCTTCCACCGCATGTCCTTCTTCCATTTCTACAGTTATCACGGAAGGTGAAAGAAGAAGACTGTCCTCCCTTGGAAAGTCGAATTAACGCTTTGCTGAAGTTAGAGGAAGTAAGGGCTCAAGCAAAATGAAAATTGGATCAACATCAACTCATTGTCAAAAACTGGTTCGATTCCAATTCTGCCTCTGACAGAATTTTTGAGATAGGTGATCTTGTCCTTAAATGGGACAAACCTCATGAGGGGAAAGGAGAGCATAATAAGTTTCAAAACTTGTGGTTGGGACCATTTTTAATTGCTGAACAACTAGGTCCTAGCTCTTTCCATCTCCAGAATTTAGAGGGCCAGCCAGACACCTTCCCAGTGAATGGTCAAGCTCTCAAAAAGTATTTTACCTAATGACTCTCCCATACACCTTTTGTAAATATTTTCTATTTTGGTTTCCTTGCTGTTTGTTTTTCTTTGTTGGTTTGTTTTTGTTTTCATTTCTGTTTATCGGTCCTTTTGAGTTAAACATCCCTGTTTCACAGTCCATCCCAGATAAAGAGAAACATAATGCCTCATCTCAAAAATAGTTGTCAAAGGCTGTCAGAACATCTATTGTTGTATTTCTTTGAAATTGTAGCCTGCTTAAAGATGACTTTTTGTTTGAAAGGCGTTTTCTTGGTTTCAATTTGCACTTGAAAGTATTCATGACCATCTTTAAAAATATTTTTACACTGTCCCTGTTCTTTAAGAGAGCAACTCAACGATGTCTCCCTGTTCTTGAAAATTAGTTTTATTAATGAACTATTTTTGGATCTTGATGAAGGACAACATGAAAAATTTTAAGGTCGGTGATATATCAAGGTGTGTTAAAAACTGGAATTTTCAGCGTCACCCTGCTCTGTTGAATATCTTTAAAAAATATGCCAGAATGTGAATAATGTCTTAGAGAGCTGTGGGAAGTGTTTGTAAACCCGCCGGGACACTGAACAGGTCTGCTGGCAGCAGGTAAATACATGCATGATGACAATACAACTTCGTCGGGGTACTGAACATGCCTGCTAGCCCTAAGCGCCCTTCGTTCTGATCTGAAATTTCTTGATAGGATACAGATGTTAGAGTGGGTTAATTGACATCACTGTTGAGGCTATGAACACCTGCTGGTAGAAGTGGCCCTGTCAATAGTATTGGAGACATTAACTTAAATGTCGTGGCTTTCGTTTTCCAAGTTTTTCACCAGTTTTCATTTCTTTAAAAATAAAAGTTATTTGAAACTGGACTGGGTCATGATTATTTAAGATGTTCAAATGACTTTTCAGTTGTTCTTCGATTTGAAGTTTTTTAGATTGTTCTAACCTGAACTTGTTCGTGTTATAGAGATAATTGCTTCTCCCAGCATGTCGCCATTGTTGGTAGCAATTATATAATTGTTATTTTTTCTATATCAATTAAATGATCTATATCGTTGCCTAACTAGGGTCATGAAATTTTATTACTCTTCATGAGCAGTTTCTGAAATGACAGTGATAAATTGTCACTTCTCCCTATCGTCTATTCAAGATTTGTTTTAATGACTGAAAGCATGAAAACTTGCGACTGTGATTACCATTATGTTTTAAAATTTCATTAAAGGCAAATTGTTCATATAGTTTGTTATGGAATTTTGATTCCTTTCCATAAAGATGTTACTCTCTTTGTTTTGATCCTTTCAATTCCAAGCATGCTTAAGAGGTTGATGGTTTTATGAACAAAGGACCCCACAATTTTTTTTTTTTCATGGTTTTGGCTTGATTCTTGGCTACGTTTCTTTTACAAAACTTTGATTTTTCGATTTTTGACTTACCCAAACTTGGTGATCAAACCCACGATGCATGCACTTATTTTTGTTTTAATGCTTTGGCCCTAGCTCATACTGAATGCAGAGGTGGAATATGGTTTGCAAATTGCCATCATTTCTAACGATGGCCTTGGGCTTTGCAAACCTTCTTCGCATGAGTTTTAATTAAATGTTCATCCCATCGTATGAGTCTTTAAAATGTTCATTGTTGGGCTCGGGGTTATGGCTCTGTTTTGTTTTCAAAAACCCTACCTATATGTTGTGTTTCTTTGATTACCGTCCCGTCCAGTATGGCTCCTGTCATGAGAATTGAACCAAACGGTATCCAAACCCTGCTCTTATACGACAATGCCAGAGGAGATTTGGAGAGAAGTGGCTGGCTCGTTTTCATTAGGAAGTTTCAGGGTTTCAATGCCCAAGAATTTGCCTTCTCCTTTGATGGTTGTAGAGATAAATTTGGTGATGTGCAACTGGAGGTTACTGAGGAGTTCCTGAGTCAAGCCACAGGGTTACCAGCAAGTGGTCAAAAATGGTTTAAAAATGCAAAAGTGGAAGAAGTTCCTTGGACCCTGCTGTTTACATCTCAGAAAATAACAAGTTGTGATAAAGATATGCCCATTTCCGCCTTGAAAGCTTGGTGGCATGATTTACTTGCTGTGGTAAAGAAATTTGTTACCTGTGAGGGACATTTCGGTTATGTATTTCTCTATCATTTGCGCTTTCTTATGGTTTTTATGGGTTTTCCCTTGAACATGTCGTATTACTTACTAAGGAGTCTTTATAAAATGGGTAAAAGATATAAAAATCAAGGAGCTGACTCTAGCCTCTTCCATCACGGCCTAATTAAAATCTTACTTGTGCATCAGTTAGAACTGCAGAGTGATAATTGGGACTCGTTTGTAGTGAGAAATGGTTTCTCTAATCCAAATATGGATGAGGTCGATAAGAAAATGGTTGAAGAAACCCTAACCTAGCCTACGACATCTCTCTCACCTCCCCAGACCTGTGTCCCTTCCCCTAATAGTGAACCCCTGATCGATCTGAAGGTCATTGAAAAGGCCTGTCAGCAGATTACACATCCAAATGACTGTGTTAAAAATGTAAAGAGACCTACAGGAAAGAGATCTAAAAGTAGTGTTGATATAAGTTTTAAGAACAAAAGGGTTGGGAGATTGATATCGCGGAGTCTTCGTAACAAGATGAATTCTCATGCAAATGTGACTAGTATGATTGAGGTTAATGAGAGTTCTGACTCTGAAATGGACAAATCCCTTACAGAGGAAGACCCTTTGTCATTCGATCCAGACCCTGATCGACCCTATAACTTTGTCGATAATTTACCTCCCTGTTTGAAAGACAATCCAGAGTTTCCTAGTGTCAAGCTTTGCAATGAATCTACTATTCGTATGGAGGGTGCTCCAGTCCACAATCTTGTTTGTTCTAATGCAACTGCCACACAGTCAAAGTGTGAGGTTTGTCTATCATGGATTGATAGATATTATATTGATATCCCAGTTCTACAGTCACGAGTTAAGGCTTTAAACGATCAGGTCGATGTTTTGACATGCGAAAACTTGAGGCTCGAGTCAGTTATTCAAGGCAGGGAAAAACATATGAAGACCCCAGGCCATGTGATATTTAAAAACGTTGAGGCTGCTACAGCCATTGTAAATTCCAAGGTTTCATGATACGATTTGATTGCATGGTTAGAGGTATGATCTTTTAAATTAATAGCATGTTTGTTTTCATTCTTAAGTTAGATTATTTGGTTTGTTGAATAAACTATATTTCATTATTAAATTAGTTTGTTTTATTCATTAAATAAAATGATATTTCATTTACCAAAATAACTAGCTATAGAATCGCAAGATTCTGTAGCCAGTTATGTTAATTCGAATTGTGTAAATTAATGACAGAAAATGTATCTGAAATCTTTGTATTTTTCTTTTCTTTCAAGATATTCAGGGATCCATGATTTCAAAATCGATTTGAGGCACTCTTGAGACCTTCCAGTCATATCTATGATGTATTTTGAATGAACATAAATGAACTGTTGTTAGATTTAGTAAGATCAGGGTGGTTGCATCCCCCTTTATTTTTGAAACAAATATTTGATCTCAGGAACAGAAATAATTATCTTTCCCGAGGCCTTTATTAACCTATCATTTTGTAAACAGAAGCATCTTGGCCTGGGGCTTATTGTGAACAATTTATACTCAAATTTAGACATAATCAATATTTACTTTATGCTTTAGTCATCTGTGAATGTGGTTATGATCTATATTTTATTTATCTTGATAATTGAATGACTGCAGATAGCTTTCGTCTTTGCAGGTTGTTTTGGTTGTCAAGAGAGTTTTCCTCATGGTTCATGATTTTATGCTTCAGTTTTAGAAAAACAATTAAATGATATTTCAATTCACGTTATGAGGTTTACCTTACATATGTTGATTGATTAAATGCAGGCTGTAAATGTAGGATTTATCCCATGTGTTATTGCTTGTGATCTATTATATCACTGTAATTATTTTGCATCTTATTGTTTTATCAATTGAATACACCAGTCAATGCACAGTTTGGCCTTTGCCCCAAATAGTGTTAAGATGCACAACAGATTTATCTCATGGATGGACTAATGCATGATTTACGCAAACAGTTGGACGCATACTCTTCAAATGATTAATAGGTTAGTTTATTCTTTTATTTCATTTGCTTGCTTATTATAGAAGTTTTTATATATAGTATAATTTTTGCTATCTATATATTTCTGTTTGATTAAGTAGTTTAATATTTGATCTTGTGAATGCATATAAACAAGAAAACAAATAAAAAACAAATAATACTTTTTCTTTCTTTATTACTGTCGTTAAAAGAACCATTTTACATTTGATTTTTTTATGAGTTTAGATTAAAACTCATTATTTGTATATCTTGTATATATGAATTAGATAAATTAGCACTATCATATAAATATCATTTGAATAAACTGTATATATATATATATATATATATATATATATATATATATATATATATATATATATTTAGGTGTACATATATATTTTAGTGATTAGTATTTAGTGAGTTTTTTCATTTCTTCTTCGTTTCCCTTAGGACTTTAGATTGGCCAATGGAGACATTAAACCCTTCTGAGTGAATTAATCCAAACGGATTGGGTTAATTAGACAACCCTGGACTGGATTCACTCTTCCAGTTGACGAGCGGTCAATTTCACCCATCAACATGTACCAATAAAAAAGTCCAAACCATAACCAAGAGAAAGTCCAATCCTAAAACCAAAAATACTAGTTGCAATAGTTGCAACTGCAGCTACTCTCCAGACTTGAGCACTTACTGAATTTCTGCAGTTACGACCTGTGTGTGTACAAATGAGCTCTGGCATCTTGTATTTGTACTGCTCTTTCTTAGTTGTCTGGGATGACTTCTCTTTATGGAGGATAAATACTCAATATTAATTATTTTATTTAGCTGACTTGTATTCTATGGTTATGTCCAAGGCTTTAGAGTTTCTTCTTGTTTTCCGAAATATTCTATTATTTTCAGGGCTACACGTGGAGGTTAATACCTCCCGCAAAAACCATAATATCAACAATTGGGATATTGCGCTCCCAAATACACCTATATACCATTGCATAGGCACTATAATGAGTATTTTCACTCTTTCTTACCCAATGCTAACAGTTGGCATGTACCCCTCACATCTGGACATGTTTTTCCAAAATTTTCATTGTTTGGAAAACTTTCACATTAAGCAATTGCATGGATTACTGAGTCCATTTTCCCTTTTTCCTATAGATTGTTAAGCCCTAATATTGGCTCATTACCCCTTAATTGGGGCATATTATATTAGTAATGTTATTTTATTTATGTCGGCTTTAGGCCATTAGTTGTAATTATACCTCCTAGTCTCCTATATATACCAAGGAGACATTTTC
>ML782800.1:484513-575369 GCA_009831015.1 Picea engelmannii
TGGAAGATCACATCGAGAATCAACAACAAGTTCTTCAAATCTTAAAGGACAACCTGACCATGGCACAAAATCGCATGAAACAACAAGCAGATCAACATCATAGTGAAAGAAGTTTTGAAGTAGGGGATTGGGTGTTTTTAAGAGTACAACCATACAAACAGATGTCCCTCAAGCAAGCCAATAAGGATAATAATTATCACCAAAGTATTATGGCCCTTATAAGGTGTTGCAAAAGATTGGTACTATGGAATACAAATTGGAGATGCCTGCATCTTCACGAATACACCTAGTTTTCCATGTTTCATGCTTAAAGAAGGTTATAGGCGACAAGATCCCAGTTCAAACTATATTGCTAGAACTTGATGAGGAAGGAAAAATCATATTGGATCCTGAAGCCATCACTGACACAAAAATCCGCTAGCTGAGGAATAGATCCATTTCAGAGTATCTCATTAAATGGAGGAAACTACCAGTTGAAGATTCCACTTGGGAAGATGAGTATTTTATACATAAGCATCCAAATTTACTCGAGCATTGTGAACAACACTTGTCTCAAGGGGAGGGGCATGTTAAGCCCTAATATTGGCTCATTACCCCTTAATTGGGGCATATTATATTAGTAATGTTATTTTATTTATGTCAGCTTTAGGCCATTAGTTGTACTTATACCTCCTAGTCTCCTATATATACCAAGGAGACATTTTCATTTTGAATCATCTTGTACTTGAACATTTAAGTGGGGTAAAAGGAGGTTTCCCCCTCGAAGAGGCTTATTATCTGAAATTATCTCTTTTTCAAGGCATTGAGTACTTTTTCTAAGGTTTTTCTATGCTATATTGATATTTGGTTCTTAACATAGATTTATAACATAACCAATTGCTTCCTAGGATAACCTAAACCTTATTTCATGTTTCCCTATGGATTACCTTTCCAATGGCTATACTCATGCTCCAATCTTATTTCTAAGCTAAAACTTATGGTTTCCTAAAATCAACAGTTTCACCGTTTTTTGTTAGGAAATGAGAAATACTTCCACACTAAACCTAAAAAGAGAAGGATAAATATTTAACAAGAAAGTAAGTGACAAAGAAAACACACAGTACACATGTATTTTACCCTAGAAACCCAAACGGGAAAATGAACATTCCTTCAGTGTTCTGCTCGCTTGTTGTCTTATTCATTCAGAATAAAACTATAAAATGTTACATGCCTAACCTTGGTCCACACCTAAGACACAATTGGCATCATACCTTTTTTCTTTACAAAAGAACAACTCTATAGCCAATTCATCTTACATATGCATGACCATCAATCTCTAAATATTGGCTAACCATCTATTATTATCTTTTTACAGCATTAGAACACAACTTCTTTATAGGCTTTATAGTAGGTAAAACCCTAAACAAAATATGCCCAAAGATGGTTACATATCCATGTATATCATTAGATAAAAATCCCACTAATCTCAAGATTCTATCCCAGTTAACCACCAAGTCAGATTACCAGTCGACTACCAATCGTCCTTCATTCAGTCTTTAGTCAGTTACCGCACACTCTCCTTTCAACCTCTTTTCAATTGACCTCTTTGACTTGTTGTCGATATATTTGACTTTGAATTTACCCAGTTGAATCACATCGACCTTTGAATTGCTTTCAATATGTTGGAATTAAACTTTACCTAGTCAAACCACCTTTACCTTCAACTTGATTTATATATCTTTGAATTCGACTTTACTCAATCGAACCACCTCGACCTTTGTCTTGTTGTCGATTCCTTCGAATTTTACTATCATTCGATCCACCTCGACTAGACTTTCACTGCAAAGAATATAACGACCCAACATTCTCCCACTTTTTGTTTTCTTTGCTGAAACTAGGAGACCTATGAACTCCCATTCACAAACCCATGGAATCAATTCCCATTTCCTCTCTACACCAAGAGAACTTCACAACACTCAAAAAATTGGTCAAAGAGTTTGTTATGTTTTCCAACATGTCTACTTTCTCTAGCACCACCTTGTTTCTTTCGACAATGTCTCTCATGAAATGGTATTGTACATCAATGTGCTTTGTCTTAGAATGGTAATTTGGGTTCTTTTCCAGGAATATTGAGCTTTGATTGTCGCAACTTATCTTCATAGATTTTTTCTCAAACCCAATTCCTGAACACAACTTTGTAGCCATACTACTTCTTTACTTCCATGAATGGTTTCCATGTATTCAACTTCTTTTTTGACAAGGCTTTGACTGTGTGTCTCTTACTCATCTAGTGGATTAATACACTAAACATCTTGAACACATATCCATTGGTAAACCTTATTCTATCCATATCTCCAACCTATTCGGTGTTGAAAAATCCATGTACATTTATTTCACTATCATATATAGGTTTTCCTTGATAGCTTATAGAATAATATTTTGTGCCACACAAATACCTGAATACTCTCTTGACAGTTGTCTAGTGATCCTTCCCATGTGTCAACATGTATCTTCTCAACACTCCCACTACATGGGAAATATTTTGGTCGAGTGCAAACCATCACATACATTATACTACCAACAACACTTGCATAGGGAACACATTTCATTTCCTCTATTTCCTCCTATGTCCTTGAACATTGTTCATTAGTTATCCTTTCTCCCACAAGAATTGGCACCTTCACAAGTTTGCAACCCTGCATATTGAAAGCTTTCAAGACTGTTTTAATATACTTTTTATGGTTCAACCAAATCTTTATAGATGATTGATCTCTCTTGATGTCCATTACCAGAATGAAGTTTTTTGCACCAAGATCCTTCATTTCGAACTTGGAGGATAACTTCTTCTTCACCTCATTTATTTCATTCATGTTGTTTCCAATAATAAATATGTCATCGGCATACAATGCTACATATATGAAATTCCCACCTTCTTCTTTGGAATATATGCAGTGATCAAATTTGCTTCTCAAAAACCCTAATCTAATGATGTATATGTCTAACTTTTGGTACCACGTCCTTAGTGATCACTTTATACCATAAAGGGATATTTTCCTTTTTGCACACCAAATATATATTTCCCTTTACTAAATATCATTGAGGCTATTTCATGTAAAGTTCTTCTTCCAGGTCCCCATGTAGCAACATTGTCTTTAAATCCATCTATTGTATTTCTAGATCAAATGTTGCAACCAGAGAAAGTATTACTCTAATGGAGTTTAATGTTCCAACTTGGAAAAAAATCTCACCAAAGTCGACTCCTTTGAATTGGGAATATCCTTTTTCTACCAGTCGATATTTGAATTTATCGACTTGACCTATTGCATTCATATTCTTCTTGAATACCCATTTTCTACTGACGAGATTTATTCCACTAGGTAATTCAACTAAGTCCCATGTCTCATTCTTGTGCAAGTATTCTATCTCTTTGACCATGTCATCCTTCTATAGTTTTCCCTCTACTGAGTCAACTACCTCCCCGACCGACTTAGTCTCATAATCAGTGGAAGTTAACATAAATGTGGAAAGAAATTCAGGTGGACCATACCTTTTGAATGATTTTCTTACTCATTATAACCTCCTTACAACTAGGTTCAATTGTTCCACCTCTTCTTCTGATTTAGTCAACTCATGTGAATCATCTTCTTCGTTCATCAATTCAAACTAAACCTTCTCTGGATTATTCTCATTTTGAACCATTTCTTTAGCCTCAAAATTTCTTTTGAATTCTCTGAAGACCACATATTGATTGTACATTGTTTTCCTTGATGCAGGATTCCAAAGCTTATAACCTTTGATTCCTTATTTTTATCCAATTAAAATACACTTGAATTCCTTCTCATCTATATTTCTCCTCTTTTCTTTGGGAACATGCACAAATGCATCACAACCAAATACTTTAATATGTGAAATTGAAGGAGTCTTACTAGACCATACCTCATGTGGAGTCTTGTCGACTAGCACTGATGAAGGAGACAAATTCAATATATATTTTGCAGTGTCGACAACCTCTGCCCAAAATTATTGTGCGATCCGAACACCACTGGTCATTTTCCTTTCCTTGTCCATCAATGTTTTTTTCATTCTCTCAGCAACTCCATTTTGGTGTGGGGTATATGGTGTACTATTTTGGTTTTCTATGCCATACTGCTTGCAAAATGGACCAAATTCCTTTCCACAGAATTCACCACCATTGTCAGTTCTCAGCACCTTAATATTCTTATCTATTTGGATTTCTACAAGAGATTTAAACTCTTTTAGTTTATCAAAAACCTATGATTTCTTCCTTAGGAAATATATCCATGTCTTCCTGGAAAAATCATTTATGAAGGAATACAGGGATCCACCAAGTGAAGGCACTGAAACAGGGCCAAACATATCACTATGAACCAACTCTAGAATCCTCGTTTCCCTTGTCGCTCCAGATGGGAACCTCACCCGAATTTGTTTTACATATATATAATGTTCAAAAAATTCAAATTCTAAATTACATTAAGGAAAATCTTCAATCATACCTTTGTTATACATAGCTCAAAGTAGTTTTTCTCCAATATGTCCCATCCTCTTTTTCCATAGCATGGTTGGGTCGACTTTATGATGACTTATCGATTTAGTTTGAATCAACTAAGTCTGATTCAAGTCAAGTAGATTTGAAGTCGAGTCAACTTCAGGAACAACAATGTTGTTGCATCCAGTCGAGTCGGCACTCCCGAATAACTTGTGTAGGGTTCCAATACAAACTCCTTTCATTAATACCATCACACCTCTGACCATCTTGCACAAATCCTTTTGAAATAGAGTCTGCACCCCTACATCAGTCATATTGCTAACATATATCAAGTTTCTTTCCAAACCCATAATGTGTAGAATACTTGGAAGGGTTCTACTCCTCCCATCATGTAGTATCAATGGAACTCTTCCTCATTCGACAATTTTGATTGTTGAGTCGTCCCCCAAGAACACATCTCCTCCTTTATATTGTTCATATTCATAGAATCATTCTCTATGCGGTGTCATATGATATGATGCTCCTGCGTTGATCAACCAAACATATTTATCCGACTATGCACTGGTGGATGCCAAGTACACATCACCCCCCTTATCTACATTCATCTTTCTCTTAGTTGATTGCTTCTTGTCATATCTTGTACTGACTTCCATTTCCTTCGACTTGTATTCCCTTTTGTAATGCCCATATTTACCACATTTCCAGCATCTTCGCATCGACTGAATAGGGGATTTAGATCTACCCTTTGAATTATGCTTTCTACCATATAATTTTCCTTATCTATATCAACCAGTTGACCTCTCACCAGTGATGTGTCTTTGTTATATCCTTCCATGTTCTTCCTTATCATTTATTCTAACAGTAGAGATAGAACCACTTATTATATCACTATTTCTTTTGAATTTCTCCCTATAGCCATGAATAAGCTATCACAGGAGTCTAGAAAAGAACATAATAGGATAACACAATTTACTTCTTCGCATCAGATCATGTACTGACTTCCATTTCCTTCAACTTGTAGTCCCTTTTGTAATTCCTAACTTTACCACATTTCTAAAATCTTCTCATCAATTGAACATGGGATTTCGATCTACCCTCCGACTTAGACATTCTACCGAAGAATTTTCCTTTATCTTTGTCAATTAGTTGACCTCTCACCACTAATTCATCTTTGGTTGATCCTTCCATGTTCTTCCTTCTCATTTATTCTGATAGTAAATATGAAACCATGTCTTATAGTGCTAATTGTTAAATTATGATCTTGATTTCTTATGCAGATTAATTCTTTTATCTTCTTCAATACTTTGATTCCATCTTAATACACTTCAACAATACCAAATCATAACTGAATAGCAATAACTATGTAGATAAGTAAGCATGCACATCAACAACACATATATCCTAGGGAAACCCTGTACAGGGAGAAAAACCCCAGCAAACAATATTCCTTTATTGCATTAATAATGTAAGATCACTTACAAATATCCACCATGAATGTTCTTCTCTTAAAGATCTTTCCAAGATGACTCTGACCTGACAAAGACCTAATAGACCTTGTTGAAATACACCTCCGATATGTTGCTTCTATTGTTGATATACAACATTGATATGTTGCTAATACACACCTCTGATATGTAGCATATATTCTTGATATACAACATTAATATGATTCTTTTGTATGTTGCCTCTTTATCACTAATATTCTCCTCTATTTCTTCACCCTTAACTAGCATATCAAACTATGTTGAAGAGAGGGTTCGACCTCTGCTTATATAGGCTTAAGAGGAGAAGAGGAGAGGCTCGAAATAGTAACATGTTTGCATGCTTTAATCATAACTCAACTTTATACTTTAGTTTGAACTTAGAACTAGACTTGACATTGGTATACTCTAGTTTGAAAATAGAACTAGACTTGAGACTTGTATACTTTAGTTTGAAAATAGAACTAGACTTGAGACTTCAGTCACAACTCAACATTACACTTTAGTTCAAAAATTGAACTAGACTTAAGACTTCAGTTGCAACTCAGCATTACAAGTTAGTTCTAAAATAGAACTAGACTTAAGACTTCAGTTGTAACTCAACATTACACTTTAGTTCTAAAATAGAACTAGACTTGAGACTTCAATTACAACTCGACTCTTTACAAGGCAATTCAAAATTCTCTTCATGGTGGATAGTGTTACACGTGCCAATGCAGTAGATCAATACATTTATATCATTTTCAATATTAGGAATATCGTTTCTTTCTAGATCATAGGAATTTTATAGTCAACCTAACTTTTTCTAGATGCCTTGACTTTTTCTCATGGCTCACAAGGCTTGACTAGGCTCACAGAGGTTGTACATTCCCCCTAACTTTTTCACTAGTCTATCTATGCTCACAGAGGTTGTACGTTCCCCCTTAATTGTGCATACCCCTGAATTTTTCATTATACTCACATAGCATCTCATTCATCCTGACTTTTGGTTTGACTCACAGAGGTTGTATGTTCCCTCTAGATTTTGTCAATACCTCACAAGACTGGTTGATTCTCCAAATCTCCCTGGCTAACCTCAGGGTGGCCCATATGGCCTCTCATTGGAGAATGACTGTCGATGTTACCAAATTTCACACTCTCTCTCAGCGAGGGAGTCATTCTCAGCCACACCAATCTTGCCTCTCAGTTTCACAAACTATCTCGAGGCCAGAGGCTTGGTCAGGATATCAACTACCTGCTCGCTTGTGGCTATGTACTTTAACTTTATAATTTTTATCTAGACCAAGTATCGGATGTAGTGGTACCTCATGTCAATATGTTTTGACCTATCGTGAAATATCGAGTTCTCTGTCAATTTTATGCAACTTTGATTATCACAGTGAACCACCGTCATCTCGATCTTATCACCAAACAACTCAGAAACCAATTTTCTGAGCCATATTGCTTCCTTCCTAGAATCACTTGCTGCAATGTACTCAACCTATGTTGTACTCTCTGCAATGGATCCCTTCTTCCGGATTGACCAAGAGATCATAGCGGATCCTAAACTGAAACAGTATCGGGAAGTACTCTTTTGATCCACTAGGCTTCCTACCCAGTCAACATCTACATACCCATGCAGAAATAAACCACCACTGGATGTATATCTCAGACCCTAAGTAATGGTCCCTATGAGATATCTCAAGATGCACTTTTCTACCACCGAGTGTCTTTGTCGCGGTTCAATCATGAGTTGACTCATTGCAATCATTGCATAGCATATATCTGGCCTAGTGTGGATAATGTACATCAATGATCCAATCAACTGCCTATACATGGTGGGATCCACCAAATATGAACCTGTATTAGAATCATGCAGCTTCCTTAGTTTGGTAATCATCGGAGTAGGCATGGATTTGCAATCCATCATACCAAACCTATTTAGTACATCCAATGTTTATTTTCCTTGTGCCATAAATATCTCTCCCTGTCGTTTCCACACTTCCAATCCTAGGAAGTAATGCATCAATCCTAAGTATTTCATCTCAAATTCTGATGTTAGCTCCCTCTTACACCAGGCTATTATCCCTTCATATCCTGTTATAAAGAGATCATCAACATACAGGATTAGTATAACAGGTTGGTTACCTCTTACCTTGAAGTACATATTTTCATCAGCATCACTTTTCTGAAAGCCTAGGATTTTAAGAAAGCCATCAATCCTGTCATACCAAACTCTGGGATCATGCTTAAGACCATACAAGGCCTTCCTTAGCTTGCATACATGAGTGCCTTTGTTATGAAGTACAAAACCATATGGTTGTTCCACAAAGACCTTATGTTCAATCTTTTCATTCAAGAATGTTGTTTTTACATCCATCTGATGTAGCTTCCAACCAAGAACGAAAGCTAAAGCAATAATAGTTTGAATGGAGGTATACCTGGCTACAGGGGAAAAAGTCTCTTCGTAGTCAATTCCTTCTTTCTGAGTAAAACCTCCAACTAAAAATATTTCTTTGAAATTTTCCACACTTCCATCAGCTGCATCTTTGATCTTATAGATCCATTTGGAAGAAGCCGCTGATTTTTATTTTGGCCTCGGCACAATGTCCCAAACATTGTTCTTTATAATAGACCTGTATTCCTCAAGCATGTCATCCTTCCATACTTGTAATTTATCAACTTCTTCAAATGAATAAGTTTTTTCATCACTAATGTTTCTCATCATTACAACATAGCCTTCAAACCTATGAGGCCTCCTCCTTTCCCTGAAAGTTCCTTTGGGAGAAACTATCATTTCTGCTTCCTGCACTATTTCTTTAAGCCACCCTGGGTTCCTTTTGACTGGAGGTTCTTCAAGAGTTATTTATAACACTTCAGCAGATTCTAGGGGCTCATTACTTGTCCCTTCACAAGCTTCTTCCCTCTGATCATCTGACTCTTCATTTTCAGAAGAGGGTGAAGCTGGTTGAACTTCTTTTGATTCCTGTTGAAGTTCTCTAGATTTCTTAAATGTGGCTTCCTCATGGAAATTCACATCTCTTCTTACCTCTATTTGCCTCTGACCTGGTATATAAATCCTGTAATCCTTGGAGTTCTCACTATACCCCACAAAAACCCCCTTTCTTGCCTGAGGGTTCCATCTTTGTCCTCTTTTCCTTAGGGACATGAATATACACATGACACCCAAATATCCTTAGATGCCCTACTTTAGGTTTGATCCCTAAGAAGACCTCTTCAGGAGTATTTTCCTTCAAGATAGCATGTGGAAACCTATTCTGAATATACATGACAGTGGAGGTAGCTTCTACCCATAAAGAATTTGACAGATCCTGGTGAAACATCATTGCTTTCGTTGCCTCACAAATTGTCTTGTTTTTCCTCTCAACAACTCCATTTTGTTAAGGGTTATATGGAACGGTCAACTATCTCTTGATTCCTACTGACTTGTAGAAATCCTTAAACTGGAGAGATTCAAACTCTCCTCCATTTTTTGTTCTAAGGATTCTAGTGTGTTTCCCTGACTGCTTTTCAATAAAGGCTTTATAATCTTTGGATTTATCAAACATGTTCCAACATTTTCTTGAGTAATCATCAATAAAAATGACATAATACAAACAACCACTAAGTGAGGGAGATGAAATGGGACCACATACATCAGAATGAAATAGATCTAAGATTCCCTAAGTTGTGTTGTCACTACTAGGAAATTCTTTCTTTATATTTTTACCTAGCATGCATCCCTTACAAATTTCATTTTTACTAAGAGAAATAGAGGGCATGCCACATACCTTGTTCTATAGATATGGAAGAGCTTTGTAATGAAGATGTCTAAGTCTTTTGTGCCACAACTCGCTAGAGCTAGTCGCATCATGAGCCAATGCCTGAACTGACTGTCCTGACATGACATACAGTCCTCCACTGCGATTTCCAATGGGTTATGTTGTACTTAAGTGGATACCTCTAGCCCATAGTAGTGCCTTCATTTCCTTGAACATCACCCAATATCCCTTTCCCTCAAGGGTTGCAACTGATAGTAGATTCTTCTTGAGCCCTGGAACATATAATACTTCATCAACATGAATTCTATCCCTAGATTCCAATCTGAAGGAGATAGAGCCTACTCCCTCTATATTGTAACATTTATCATCCCCAAGCTCAACATGCTCTAAAAAATATTTTTTCTCGAAATATGAGAGGATATATTTGAACCCTGTCATGTGCTTTGATGCACCACTGTCTACTAACCAAGTTTTCAGCCCCGTGAAAACTGAACTAGATAAGGCAGAAACCAAGTAATATTTTTTTCTATTTTATTTCTCATTAGAAGGACTTTTCTAATTTATTTTGGATTCATCATCCTCAGTAGTTGAGGCGTGATGTTTCCCTTTCCTAGGATATTTCTTTCTAAACCAACAATCTTTAGCAAAATGACCCAACTTATTACAACTAAAGCATTTAATCTTAGATGTATCAATATTCTTTCCTTTGAATGTACCTTTGGTGTTTGGCTTCCTCTAAGAGCCTTTCTGGAAAGTGTCTTTCTTCTTTCCCTTGAATCTTGATGCTAAATTTGAGTGCTCTTCTTTCTTTGGCTCGCTCCTGGTAGTTGTGCGACTGTCCTCCTAGAGGAAATCATGTCATAACCTCTCAAACATGGGCTGAATCTCTCTCCCACTTACACTGGATAAGAAGGTCTCCCGTGAAGAAGGAAGACCGTAAAAAATGGCCTGCACTAAATCATCATCATCCATTGTCACCCTTGTGACCAAAAGTTGATCTTTGATCTGGGCTATCCTGGAACAGAAAGATGCCACTAACTCACCTTTCTCCATATTCAAATACTTAAGCTTGTGATTAAGTGTCCTCTTCTGACTTGGAGCCTGTTTCTTATACATATTCACCAAGGTATCCATACAGTCCTTGGTAGTCATTGACGAAGTCATTGCAGGCATTATACTGTATTTGACTAAGTCAAAGATGATTCGCTTCACCTTTTCTTGACTCTTTCTTAAGGCCACTCTTCCTGCATTATTTGTGGGTTCCTCCACCACTATGGTCACATACTGCTCAAGATCATGCTCCTACAAAATATTTGTTATCCGAATCTTCCACACATTGAATTTGGAAGCTCCTTCAAGCCTATCCTCGGCCCTGACTAAAATGGAGGATTCCATTGACCTCACACTAGAAACTTAATCAAGATAGCTTAGATTTGTGTGTACGTGTTGTTGTACTTCAACACATTTAACACACCCTAAGCTTTGATACCATGTTAAATTATGAGCTTGATTTCTTATGCGGATTAATTATTTTATTTTCTTCAATACTTTGATTCCATCTTAATACACTTCAACAATACCAAATCATAACCAAATAGAAATAACTATTTAGATAAGTAAGCATGCACATAAACAACACATATACCCCAGGGAAACCCTATACAGGGAGAAAAAACCCAACAAATGATATTCCTTTACTGCATTAATAATGTAAGATCACTTACAAATATCCACCATGAATGTTCCTCTTAAAGAGCTTTCCAAGATGACTCTGAACTGACAAATACCTAAGAGACCTTGCTAAAATACACCTCTGATATGTTTCTTATATTTTTTATATACAACACTGATATGTTGTTCATATACACCTCTAATATGCAGCCTCTATTGCTGATATACACCACTTATATGCTTCTTTGGTATGTTGCCTCTTTATCACTGATATGGTCCTCTATTGCTTCACCTTTAACATAGATATCAAACTGTGTTGAAGAGAGGGTTCGACCTCTTCTTATATAGGATGAAGAGGAGAAGAGGAGAGGCTCAAAATACTAACCTGTTTGCATGCTTTAATCATAACTCAATTTCATACTTTAGTTCGAACTTAGAACTAGACTTGAGACTAGTATAGTCTAGTTCGAAAATAGAACTAGACTTGAGACTGGTATACTCTAGTTCGAAAATAGAACTAGACTTGAGACTGGTATACTTTAGTTCAAAAATAGAACTAGACTTGAGACTTTAGTCACAACTCAACATTACACTTTAGTTTGAAAATAGAACTAGAATTAAGAATTCAGTTGCAACTCAGCATTACACTTTAGTTCTAAAATAAAACTAGACTTAAGACTTCAGTTACAACTCAGCATTACACTTTAGTTCTAAAATAGAACTAGACTTGAGACTTCAGTTACAACTCGACTCTTTACAAGGCAATTCAAAATTCTCTTCATGGTGGATAATGTTACACATGCCAACGCACTAGATCAATACATTTATATCATTTGCAATATTAGGAATATCATTTGTTTCTAGCTCATATGAATTTTATATTCAACCTAACTTTTGCTAGATGCCTTGACTTTTGCTCATGGCTCACAAGGCTTGACTAGGCTCACAAAGGTTGTACATTCCCCGTGACTTTTTCACTAGTTTTTCTATGCTCACAGAGGTTGTACATCCCCCTTGACTTTTGCACTAGACTTTTTATGCACACATAGGTTGTATGTTCCCCCTGACTTTTGCATTAGACTCACATAGCATCTCGTTCATCCTGACTTTTGGTTTGACTCATAGAGGTTGTACGCTCCCCCTGGATTTTGTCAATACCTCAAGAGATTGGTTAATTCTCCAAATCTCCCTGGCTAGCCTCAGGGTGGCCCATATGGCCTCTCATTGGAGAATTACTGTCGATGCTACCAAATTTAACACTATTGTGGTTGAATTACTCCTTGTATCCATGACTAAGCTATCCCAAGAGTCTGGCAAAGAATATAATAGGATAACACATTTATCCTCAGTGATTTTAATATCCATAGATAAATGGATTAAAATGGTATTAAACGCATTTAAATGCTCGGTCACCGAACTTACCTCACTCATCCTCATAAGATACAGTTTCTTTTATAAAAACATTCTATTTATCATGGATTTTGACTAGTACAAGATTCCCAACTTGTCCCATAGTTTCTTGGATGAATATTCACCTGAGCCATTCAGCAGTACTGAATCTGCAAGAAAAAGTAGAAACGTGCTCCTTTCCTTTCTCTCCATTTTCTCCCATTCTTCCTTCGACATACCTATCAAAATGGTACCTAGACAGAGTGTTGTCCATTTTTATCGATCTACAAGGATATCCTCAATTTTAAGCTTCTA
This sequence comes from Picea engelmannii, assembly GCA_009831015.1. Classification (NCBI taxonomy): domain Eukaryota; kingdom Viridiplantae; phylum Streptophyta; class Pinopsida; order Pinales; family Pinaceae; genus Picea; species Picea engelmannii. Next base: position 497,617 of record ML782800.1, read on the forward strand.
AAGATCAAAAAAAATTCCATTGAATTTTTCAATCTCTATTCTCGAGATGATCTCCATTATTTAACATAATATTTAAACATTTCTAACTTAAAACTCTTACTAAACCTAGGGTATAGCTCAGATCCAAGGTTTTTAAACCAATATCTGATACCACATGTTAGAAAAATCTATAACACCACATGTTAGGAAATCAGGAACACGTCCACACTAAACCTAGCATAAGAGAGGAAGAAATATTTAACAAGAAATTAAATCACAAAGAAAACACATATTACACAGATATTTTACCTTGGAAACCCAAATGGGAAAACCAACATTCCTTGAGTGTTTTGCTCTCCTATTGTCGTATTCATTCAGAATAAAAGGTTATGTGCCCAACCTTGGTCCACACCTAATACATAATTGACATCATACCTTCTTGCTTTATATAAGAACAACCCTGTAGCCAATTCGACTTACATCTGCATGACTAAAAACCTCTAAATATTGGCTAACCATTCATTACTTTTGGGTTGTTATATTATTTGTAGTGAAATTCAAGTCGAGGTAGATTGACTGACGACCGAAGGTCGAGGTGGATCGACAACAATTCGAAGGTCGAGGAAGTCGACTGGGCAAAGTCAAAGTCAAATATATTGACGACAAGTCAACTGACAAGAGGTTGAAGTGCAAACATGAGACGACCAACTAGATACCAAATGAAGGGTGACTGGTAAGTCGACTATATAAAAATCTCGGGATTTGCAACATTTGTAGCCAATGATATGAAAAGATCTATAACCATTTTTGGGCGCCAATATTTAGGGTTTTCCTATTGTAAATCTTATAAAGAGGTATGTTTTAACTTTGTAAAGGGTAATGTGAGAATGAAAAATGTTGTAATGATAATGCATGGTAAATCATAGGTTATTGGTCATGTATATGTAAGCCAAATTGGCTACAGGGTTGTTCTTGTGTAGGAAAGAGGGTATGGTGTTTATTATGTCTTAGGTGTGGACCAAGTTTAGGCATGTAACCTTTTATTCAGAATGAATAATAAAAAAAGAGAGTAGAAAACTCAAAGGAATGTTGGTTTCTCCCGATTAATGGTTCCAGGGTAAAATCTCGGTGTACTGTGTGATTCCTTGTTTCATTTACATTCTTGATTAAATTCTTCTTCTCTTCTACTAGTATTAGTGTGGAAGTTCCTTGCATTTCCTAACATATGGTATCATAGATTAGGTTTTCTCTGAAAAGTGAGTGTTTAGAGCGGTGCTATGCTTTGATGATTATATCAAATCTTGATTTTCCAATCTTGAATTTGAGAACTAAAACCTAGGTATAGTAAGAGTCATAAGTAATAAATTGTGTTAAATATCGTGGTAAATAATGGCGAGAAGTTCCATAATAGAGATAGAAAACCTCAATGGACATAATTTTGAGATTTGGAAGCTTAAAATGGAATATCTTCTTGTGGATCAAGAAAAATAGACAACACTTTGTCTAGGTACCCAGCCAACATGCATGTCTATGGAAGAATGGGAGAAACTCAAAAGAAGACACAGAAGTATGATTCAGATTTTTCTTGAAGATTCAATGTTGTTGAATGGTGGGTGAATATTTAGCCAAGAAAATGTGGGAAAATATGGGAATCTTATACTAGTTGAAATATATGGTAAATAAGTTGTTTCTCATAAAGAAATTGTATCTTCTGAGGATGAGTGATGGCAGTTTGGTGACTGAGCATTTAAATTTGTTTAACACCATCTTAAGCCAGTTATCGTTTGTGGATATTAATATAATTGATTAGGATAAGTGTATCAGCCTATTATGTTATTTTCCAAACTCCTCAGATAGCTTAGTCATGGCTATTGGGAGTAATACAACCACACTAGTGTTAAAGGACATGGTTTATTTTGTGCTTTCATAAGAAATGAGAAGGAAGAACATGAAAGGATCGACCAAATATGCTCTGGTAGTGAGAGTTTGACTAGTAGACAAAGATAAAGGAATATTCTCTGGTAGAAAGTTCAAGTCGAAGGGTAGATCTAAATCGCAGGTTCAGTTGATGCGAAGATGATGGAAATGTGGTAAATTTGGGAATTATAAAAAGGATTGTATGTCGAAGGAAAATAAATTTAGTGCTAGATATAATGAGAAGTAGTCAATTGATAGAAAGATGACCTTAGAAAACGGAGGTGATGTGTATCTGGCATCGACCAGTACACAGTTGGATCAAGATGTTTGGTCGATCGAATCAGGAGCATCATATCATATGACACCACATAAGGAATGGTTTTGTGAATTTGAAAAATATGATGGGGGGGATGCGTTCTTGGGGGAAGACTCGAAAACTAGAATTTTCAGACCGGGAAGAGTCTGGATGACACTACAGGATGGGAGGAAGATAACCCTTCTAAGTGTGCTATGTAGTCTGGGTTTGGTAAGAAACATGATATCTATCAGCAAGATAATTGACACAGGCATGCATACTCTATTTCATAAGGATTCGTGCAATATGGTTAGAGGTGCAATGGTATTAATGAGAGGATTTTGGAATAGTACCATGTACAAGTTGTTAGTAAATGTCGACTTGAATGGATGTAAAAAAATTGTTTCTCTTGAAATTGACTTGACTGCAAATCAACCTGACTTGATTTTGACACATCTCGACTCAACTTGAGCCAAGTTGATTCAAATGGACTCGACAATACATGATGAGATCGACCCGACTAGGTTATGGCATGAGAGGATGGGACACATTGGAGAGAAAGGACTTCGAGCTATGCAAAGAAAAGGTATGGTCGAAGGTTTTCCTAAATGTGGTTTAGAAGTCAAATTTTGTGAACATTTCCTATATGGAAAGCAAACTCAGGTGAGGTTCCCATCCAGAGCGATAAGGGAAAATGGGATTCTAGAACTGGTGCATAGTGATGTATTTGGCCCAGTTACAGTGCCTTCACTTGGTGGATACTTGTATTATGTATCCTTCATAGATGATTTTTCCAGGAAGACATGGATATGTTTCCTGAGGAAGAAATCAAAGGTTTTTGAGAGATTTAAGGAGTTTAAATTTTTTGTGGAAAACCAGACAGAAAATAGGATTAAAGTGTTGAGGACTGACCATGGTGGTGAATTCTATGGAAAGGAATTTGATCATTTCTATAAGAAGTGTGGCATAGCACACCAAAATACCACACCATATACCCCACAGAAAAATTTATTTTTTGAGAGAATGAACAGAATGTTGATGGATAAGTAAAGTACCATTCTCAATGGTGCTTGGCTCACACAATAATTCTGGGTGGAGGAAGTTGAGACTACAAGATATATGGTAAATATGTCTCCTTCATCGAGACTAGTCGACACGACTCCAAATGAGGTATGGTCTGGTAAGAATCATTTGGTGGCACATCTCAAAGTATTTGGCTTTGATTCATTTGTGCATGTTCCCAAGAAGAAGGGGAGCAAGATGGACAAGAAGGAAGTTAAATATATTTTCATAAGATATAAGAAGGAATGAAAGGATATAAGCTCTGGGATCCTGCATCAAGGGGAATAGTGTATAGTCGAGATGTGGTCTTCAGAGAAGTCGGAGGTAAATATGAGCTTGAGGAATATGTTCAAACCAAGAATAATCATGATATGGTGTGGTTTGAACTGAGTAATGAAGAAGATGATTCATATGAGTCGACTAATCTAAGGAAGAGGTGGAACAACTAACTCTGGTAGTAAGGAGGTCAGAAAAAGTAAAGAAACCAGTTGAGAGGTATAGTCTTCTCGACTTCCATTTTTCATTCATGCTATCTGCCATCAGTGATGAGCCCAAGTCGATTGGTGAGGCACTCGACTCGGTAGAGGGTAAAATATGGAAGGAAACCATGGTCTAAGAGATGGAATCCTTGTAAAAGAATGAGACATGTGATTTAGTCAAGATACCAAGTGGAGGAAACCCCTTTGGTAGCAAGTGGGTATTCAAGAATAAGATGAATGCAGTAGGTCAACTTGAGAATTTAAAATCTCAAATGGTAGTGAAAGGTTATTCCCAAGTCAAGGGAGTCGAATTCAATGATATTTTTTCCTCTGTTGCAAAACTAACTTCCATTAGAGTACTAATGTCTTTTGTTGCAACATTTGATTTGGATATAGAATATATGGATGTGAAGAAAACATTCCTACATGGGTACTTGAAAGAAGAAATCTACATGAAACAAATTGAACGATCTGTAGTAAAGGGAAAGCAAGAGTTGGTTTGCAAACTCAAAATATCCCTTTATGGTCTAAAGAAAACACCAAGGATGTGGTACTAGAATTTTGACACTCACATCCATAGTTTGGGATTTTTGAGAAGCAAAGTTGATCACTGCATATTGATGTAGGAGCATCACCTTCAAAGTCAAATACACAAGCGTGGAGGCATGGAATGACATCTCATCATGATAGAATTTCAAATCAACATTTAATTTAGAAGGAAAACGAGTTGTTGAGATATTTTGGAAACAACATTTTTTAATATATCTTGTTTGTAAAGTCTTATACGACTATAAGGAGTTATAGATAGGGAGTGGGAGCCCTTATCGAGTAATAACTGATAGTTATTTTAATAGGACAAAGTAGGTAACCACCATAACCTGATAGGATAGGTTGCACACAGGACAAAGAAGAGTTCGAGGAGCCACTCCTTAGATAGATTTGGTGTTTACGTATTGTAAGAGATAAGAGATTAGGGAGAGCGGAGAAGAGTAGAGTAGCAGAGTAGAAGAAAGACGCAGTGAAGAACTGTAATACTATGTAACTTTATTTCATGAATGAATAGAGCACAAAAAATTGTTCCAATTCCTTGGACAATGTTCATTATGATATGTGATTGAATGAATGATATATTCTATATGTGCTTTAGTTCATTTTCATTTATGTATGGTTGTTAGATTTGATCATATGAATTTGTGACGAAATGGGATAAGTTTCAATTGTTTCTCTTATGAAACTAGTATGCAAGGTGTGCATATCATACGCTAGGAGTGTGTCAACAGAGTCTTAAATTGACTCAGAAGAGTTCAAAAGGAACAACGGGAACTTAGACCAAGTGAAATAAGTGCACATCATCAAGGAGCGACTAAGTGTTGAAGAACCAGAACAGAGGAGCGCAAGGAGTGCGAGAAGAGTTTCTTCCAAAGAAATCATTTGATCTAAGTTTTTCGAGAGCCCAGGAATGCAAGGAGAGCATGGGAGATCAAAATCCTCAAGGGGATCAAGCTCAAAAGAGATAGCAAGTAGAAATCTTCGGAGGAGGGTGAAGCTCTAAAGGCTTCATGAATTATCGATCAAGAGTTTCCATGAGGGAGTGGGATCATTCTAGTCCGTTGGATATGGATAAGGTGTGTAAGCTTTAAGTCTTTTGAAGTGAAGAGGAGAGTGGACTGTCAAAGTCCCAAAGTCCCGAAGTAATTTGGGATTGTCCATCATCAAGGAGGACAGGTGGTGCAAGATCCACAACTCCAAAAGTTCGTGGACAAGGAAAAGGTAAAATAGCCAAAGTAAATATGGACCGTCATATCCAGAGGGACATGTGGCGATGGATCATGAGCTTTAGATAAATGCATTTGGGTTTCAGTTGACAGTTGAAACTTCTGAAACCCGAAGTCCAATGTGAATGTGGACCATCATATCTAGAGGACATACGGAATAAATATGTGGACTCCAAGTAAAGACCTGAAGTAAATCGTAGTCGTCAGATTAAGGGGGACACGTGGTGAAAACCTGGGGACTCTGAGTAAATAGCCGAAGTAAATCTCAGTCATATGATTCAAGAGGACATGCAGAAAAAAGACATGCACTTCGAGGGAAAGTGAATGTTGAGAATTGAGTTTCCTAAAGTCTGAAGACCTGAAGAGATCATAGTCGTCTATCTGTGGAAGACACGCATCAGTGGATCACAAGATTTGAATAAAAGAAATTGGGAGAAGATGAGAGATGAGAGTTGAGAGTTGAGGTTTTTGAAGTCCAAAATCCCAAAACAATTAGACTCATCGATTGAGGAGGACATGTGAAAGGAGATCTGTCATTGCAGAGAAAGTAAGGTTTGAGAGTTGAAAACTCTGAAACCCAAATCACGAAGCAAATCAGGATTGTTGATTTGAAAGGAGTAGATCTGATCCATTGATTTGAAAGGGGAATATCTGAGATGTTGTTCGAGATGCCTCATCATATATCATGAGATCAATGGTCATGCTCAATTGTGAGGCCAGAAGATGCTCAAGTTTTAAAAATCTGAGAGCGGGCCTCAATTGAAACCACAATATTGCAAAAGGGGTGTGTGGCAATTGATGGTGAATTACGGGGAGAAAAGTGGTGTGTTCTAAAACCACTTTTGGCCACCCCACAATCACGTGTTTACATTAGGCCATAGTCCAAGGTCACATCCAGGAAGGGGCTAGTGGAAAAGGGGCTAGCGCCTAAAACATGATAGTTCAGTAGCGTGAATGGAGAGGTTGCGAGTGCCATAGGACCTATACCAAAATACCGAAAGATATTGTGTTCAATTACAGAGTGATACCATCAAGGTTTCAAATAGATGATTTGGCTCACAGAATCAAAGATCCTTGAACGGGAGGTCGCGTAGCCCGAAGAAGAGTAGGGGGTTGCATCATGTGGTATCAGAGCTATTGAATTTGTTTGTAGACAATAGACAAAGGAGAAAGGAGATAAATTGATATCATTAGTGGTATCACGATTTGATTATGTTTATAGACATTAGAAGGCGAGGTTGTGGAATCATGTTACCCAGAAGACGCAGAGAGAATCCAAAAATGGAAGAAGAAATGAGGTGACTTAGAATGAGACTGGATGCCATGGAAAGAATGTAGAGGAGAGCACCAGACACTGGAGATATCAATGAAGATGAAAGAGAAGAGATAGATTTTGAAGAAGATGTAGCAGAGGATGTTGTGGAAGATCGCTTATTGAAAGTTGTTTCAAGATTAGGAGCCAGAGCAAGAATAGGAGCCAGAGAAAAAATAGAGGTACCAATGTATGAAGGCAATTTAGAAGTTGAATAATGTTTTTATTGGGTACAAGCTATGGACAAGTACTTTGATTACGAAGATATCAAATAATACAATATGGTGAATCATACAGTGAAAATATTGAAGGGTCATGCAACATTTCCACCCATTAGGAGTATAAGCCATCATATTGACCTTATTCCAGGAGCTAGTTTACCAAACAAAGAAGCTTATAGGTTGACACCTAGAGAGAATGAGGAAGTCAAAAATAAAGTCCAAGATTTTTTGGATAAAGGTTTAGTCAGGGAAATGCTAAGCCCATGTGCAGTACCAGCTATGTTGAGTCCAAAGAAGGATGGAGGATGGAGAATGTGTATAGATCGACCCGAATGAGATCGATCTAAAGAGGTAGCTAGAGAGATAGTAATGGGGGCCCAGAGGGCCCATACTGATAACAGTGGAGGCCATTCAATTTAATTTGGACTAGGTCCACTATATTATTAAATAAGGCCCACTATGGTAGTTAAATATAATAAATGTAAGAGGACTTCTTAGAAGGTTCTACTTCTAGAAGATTCCTCCTCTAGAATGTTCTTAGGTGATGGTAGCACTATATAAATGGGTTCAAGCAATGTAAGGGGACATGAAGAGAAGTATTTTATTGTGGAGATGTATCTCAATAAGAGGATTCCCCCTCGAAGAGGCAAGTGAACAGGAGAGGATCCCTTCCATAATAGGATCCATTGTATGGTGTTGCTCTACCCCAAGTGTTTGATAGTAATAAAAGAGATTTTTCATATTGTTCTTCTATATTGATCTATGGATATATTGTATATTCAGTATTTGTGTTGATTATATTTGTAGATCTATCCAGGTTCTTAACAAGTGGTATCAGAGCACTTTCTTTGGCAGACATTGTGGGCAAATGTTTTTTTATTTTTGCAGATTTTTGGAATATTTTTTATTTTTGCAGAGGGCCACGAAATTACAGATATTTTCAGAATATTTTTCTACAAAATTTGAAGAAATAGTTTCTATATCTTATTTCCTCTCAGAAAAACACCCAATTTAAAAAAAAAAATCATCCGAAACGAAGTCCAAGAAGTCAAGATATTGAAGTTTTAAAATTTGCAATTTTTCAGGGTTTTTTCTGCGGACGGCGGCGCGATTTTTTTTTATTATTTATGTTTAATTTGGAGGCCGAATTTTCCCAAAAAAATTATATATCTTAGTTCCTCTCACAATTTCACCTAATTTAAAAAAAAAAATCAACCGAAACAGAGTCCGGGAAGTGAAGTTATGAGCATTTTAAATTCAACAGTTTTTCAAGGTTTTTCCAGAAAATGCCGCGATTTTTTGCAGTAATTTATTGTTCTATTTTTTGGGTTTCATGATGGCAGCAGGACTGCAAAGTTCATAAATTCTCATAGGGTGCTCAGATTGATATTTTTTCTCAAACCCTCAAAGAAATTCTACAGATTACTGAAGCATTCAAAGCCCAATTGTTTGACACATTGAATGATAGATTGGATGGCTTTGTAGATGGTCTCAATGATAGTTTTTGTAGTACTCAAGATTCATTGGATAACATGCAGGAGATATTTCTTATGGTGGACCTCGGGGATGAATATAATCCAGAAATATATTCTTGTTATGATTTTGAGGCCGATTGCGATGATTGATATATGGATAATTGTCATTTATGGGATGACAACCACTTTCATATTTTATTTGATGACTCTAATCCACCTTCTGTAAAGAGCATCCATGTGACAAATCGTGAGCCAATGATTATTACCATTGTTCATCCTACATATTCTATAGTGGTATTATTCCTTCCAGATTCTGCTACTACCCTTTTCTACTATGTGGATGGATCTTTTTATTTGGATCCACATGACAGGTGTGAGTCTTTCGAGCATCATTTTGAGTTGGTTATTGGGTTCCAAAATCTTCCATGGGAAGTTCACATGAGCACTTGGACATGGGACTAGGGATTACAATGGTGGTTGGACTACTTCAGCATGGTGGATTTCCTTTCTACATGGGACCTTGGTTCTCCAATCTTCTTCAGCATTATGGTCCATAATTATCCATGGGACCCTGGTATATGGTTGTACATCAAGCGTTGAGGACAATGCTTTCATAAGGGGATGGAATGTTAGGTAGCTAGAGAGGTAGTAGTAGGGGGCCAGAGGGCCCATACTGATAATAGTGGAGGCCATTCAATGTAAGGTGGACTAGGTCCACTATATTATTAAACAAGGCCCACTATGGTAGTTAGATATAATAAATGGGTAGTTAGATATAATAAATGTAAGAGGAATCCTTAGAAGGTTCTACTTCTAGAAGATTCCTCCTCTAGAATGTTCTTAGGTGATGGTAGCACTATATAAAGGGGTTCAAGCAATGTAAGGGGACATCAAGAGAATTATTGTGTTGTGAAGCGGTAGCTCAATAGGAGGATGGCCCCTTGAAGAGGCAAGTGAACAGGAGAGGATACCTTCCATAATAGGATCCATTGTATGGTGTTTCCCTACCTCAAGGGTTTGGTAATAATAAAGTGTGGTTTCTTCTATCTTGCTTTATGGATATATTGTGTATTCAGTATTTGTGATGATTATATTTGTAGATCTATTCAGGTTCTTAACAAGTGGTATCAATTTTAGGTAGCTGGAGAGGTAGTAGCGGGGGCCTAGAGGGCCCATACTGATACCTCTCTAGCTACCTAACAAAGCTAAACACAATGGAGGTTTAACTAGACATTTTGGTCATGATAAGACATTTGCACAGCTAAGAAATTCATACTATTGGCTGAGAATGAGGGAAGAGGTGAAAAGGTTTGTGAACAAATGAAGAATTTTCTAGTATGCAAAAGGAAGACAACAGAACACTAGTTTGTATCATCCATTACCAATTCCAGAAAGGCCATGGGATGCAATCAATATGGATTTTATATTGGGATTTCCTAGAACCCAAAAAGGGAGTGATTCCATATTTATTGTGGTGGAAATATTTTCAAAGATGGAACATTTCATACCATGCTAGAAGACAAACGATGCTACACATATAGCCAATTTGTTTTTCAGAATTGGCTGAGAATGAGGGAAGAGGTGAAAAGGTTTGTGAACAAATGAAGAATTTTCTAGTATGTAAAAGGAATACAACAGAACAGTAGTTTGTATCAGCCATTACCAATTCCAGAAAGGCCATGGGATGCAATCAATATGGATTTTATATTGGCATTGCCTAGAACCCAAAAAGGGAGTGATTCCATATTTATTGTGGTGGAAATATTTTCAAAGATGGAATATTTCATACCATGCCAGAAGACAAATGATGCTACACATATAGCCAATTTGTTTTTCAGAGAAGTGGTGAGACTACATGGATTTCCTAGGCACATAGTCTCAGACAGGGACACCAAATTTGTAGGACACTTTTGGAGGACTCTCTGGAAGAGGCTGGGGACACCTTGTCCTTTAGTTCAACATATCACCCTCAAACATATGGACAGACTGAAGTAGTAAACAGGAGTCTAGGAAACTTGTTAAGAAGTTTAGTCACTAAGAAAGGTTGTGAATGGGATCAGATTCTGGCACAAAAAAAATTTTCATTCAACAATTCAGTGAACAGGAGCACATGAAAAAGTCCATTTGAAATTGTGTATGGTATACAACCAAGAGGGATTAAAGAGTTGAGAGATATGAATAAAGATGAATTCAGAAGTGTTAGCGTAGAATATTTTGCAATAGAAATGAAAGCTCCATGACAGAGTCAAAGAACAGTTATAGGACAACAGCCTGAAATATAATAATAGATTTGATTAGAAGAGGAGAGAAGTTCAATTCGAAGTGGGAGATGAAGTTTCATCTCATTTGATAAAGGAAAGGTTTCCAAGGGGAACATATAACAAGTTGAAAATGAAGAAGATAGGACCATGCAGGATTCTCATAAAATTTACAGCTAGTGCGTATGAAATTGGGTTGCCAGACAATGTCGGGATTACACCGATATTCAATGTTTCATACATGTATCCCTATAGGAGAGATGATGCAGAAGAACCAGATGATCATAAATAAGTTCAGTGGGAAAAGTAATTGCCCACAGCAGAAAAACCTCAAATGGATAAAATCATAGAAAAGAGAGTTGGAAAGAAGACCAAGAGGAAGACATATCTTGAATACTTAGTGAAGTGGAAAGATCCTCCAGTGGAAGACTCAAGTTGGGTCACTGAACCAGATATTTTGAAGCATGGAAAAACAGTGGAGGATCTCATGGACAGGATTCCATGACTATTTTATCCAGATGAGTATGATGCAGGAGAATCTCCTTCAAATTGAAAGATGCAAGCATGGAGGTAGGGATATGACATCTCAACATGAAAGAATTTCAAATTAACATTTAATTCAGAAGAAAAATGAGTTGTTGAGATATTTTGGAAACGACATTTTTTAATATATCTTGTTTGTAAACTCTTATACGACTGTAAGGAGTTACATATAGGGAGTGGGATCCCTTATCGGATAATAACTAATAGTTATTGTAATAGGACAAAGTAGGTAACCACTAGAACCTGATAGGATAAGTTGCAGACATGACAAAGAAGAGGTCAAGGAGCCACTCCTTATATAGCTTTGTTGGTTTTGTATTGTAAGATATAAGAGATAAGAGATTAGAGAGAGAAGAGAAGAGTATAGTATCAGAGTAGAAGAAAGACGCAGTGAAGAACTGTAATACTATGTAACTTTATTTCATGAATGAATAAAGAAGACAAAATTGCTCCAATTCCTTGGACAATGTTCATTATGATGTGTGATTGAATGAATGATATATGATGTATTTGATTTAGTTCATTTTTGTTTATGTATGGTTATTAGAATTGATCATATGAATTTGTGACGAAACTGGATAAGTTTCAATTGTTTCTCTTCTGAAACTCGTATGCAAGGTGTGCATATCGTACGCAAGGAGTGCATCAGAATAGTCTTAAATTCACTCAGAAGAGTTCATAAGGAACAACTGGAAATTAGACCAAGTGCAAGGAGTGCACAACGTCAAGGAGTGACTAAGTGTCAAAGAACCAGAACAGAGGAGCACAAGGAGTGCGGGAATAATTTCTTCCAAAGAAATCCTTCTATCTTAGTTTGTCGAGAGCCCAGGAATGGAAGGAGTGTGTGGGGGATCTAAATCCTCAAGTGGATAAAGCTCAAAAGAGATAGTGAGGAGAAATATTCGGAGGAGGGTGAAGCTATGAAGGATTAACAAATTATCGATCAAGAGTTCTCCAAGAGGGAGCGGGATCATTCCAAACCATTGGATCTGGATAAGGTGTGCGAGATTTAAGTCTCTTGAAGCACAGAGCAGAGAAGACTATAAAATTCCCAAAGTCCTGAAGTAATTTGGGATCGTCCATCATCAAGGAGGATAGGTGGCGCAAGACCCACAAATATGGAATTTCGTGGACAAGGAGGAGGTGAAATAGCCGAAGTAAATCTAGACCGTCAGATTCAGAGGGACACGTGGCGAAAGATCGCGAGCTTCAGATAAATGAATTTGGGTTTTAGTTGAGAGTTGAAAATTCTGAAACCGGAAGTCTGAAGTGAATATGGACCATCAGATCTAGAGGACACATGGCATAAATATGTGGACTCCGGGTAAAGACCCAAAGTAAATCATAGTCGCAAGATTAAGGGGGACACGCGGTGAAAACCCATGGACTTCAGGTAAAGACCCAAAGTAAATATTAGTCGTCCAATTCAAGAGGACACACTGCAGAAATCTGCGCACTTCGACGGAAATTGAAAGTTGAGAATTGATTTTTCCAAAGTCCGAAGACCCGAAGGGATCGTAGTCATCGATCTATGGAAGACACGCATCAGTGCATCGCAATATTTGGATAAAAGAAATTAGGGGAAGATGAGAGTTGAGAGTTGATATTTCCAAAGTTCGAAATCCCGAAATGGTTAGAGTCATCGATTGAGGAGGACACATGGTAGGATATCTGTCATTGCGAAGAGAGTAAGGTTTGAGAGTTGAAAACTTCAAAACCCGAATCGTGAAGCAAATAACGACTATTGATTTGAAAGGGGTAGATATGATCCATTGATTTGAAAGGGGCATATATGAGCCACTGATCGAGAGGCCTCATGCGAGATCACAATATCAACAGTCACACTCAATTGTGGGGTCAGAATATGCTCAAGTTTTAAAAATCCGAGAGTGGGCCGTAATTAAGACCACGGTATTGCAAAAGGGACACTTGGCAATTGATGGTGGATTGCGGGGAGAAAAGCAGTGTGGTCTAAAGCCACTTTTGGCCACCCTGCAATCAAGTGTTTACGTGAGTTCATGGCCCAAGGTCACATCTAGGAAGGAGCTAGTGGAAAATAGGCTAGCGCCTGAAACACGATAGTTTAGTAGCATGAATGGAGAGGTTACACGTGCCATAGGACATATACCAAAATGCCAAAAGAGCTTGTGTTCAATTATAGAGTGAGACCATCAAGGTTTAAGAGAGCCGATTTGGCTCACATAATCGAAGATCCTTGACCGGGAGGTTGTGTAGCCCGAAGGAGAGTAGGGGGGTTGTATCACATATATTATAAGGAAGAAGGTGGGTGTTTCATATATGTAACTTTGTATGTCGATGACATGTTAATTGTAAACAACATGGACACAATAAAGGAGGTGAAGAAGCATCTATCCTCCAAGTTTTACATGAAGGATCTCGGTGTAGCTAACTTCATTCTAGAAATGGAGATTAAGAGAGATCGAGCCACTAGAAATATCTAGTTGAATCAGATGAAGTATATTGAGAAATTTCTAAAATGATTTAACATGCAGGATTGCAAACTGGTGAAGGTGTCAATTCCAGTGGGAGAAAGGCTTACGAATTAACAATGTCCAAAGACATAGGAAGAGATAAAGGACATGGCACGTGTTCCCTTTGTATGTGTTGTTGGTAGTCTAATGTATGCGATGGTATGCACTCGACCAAACATTTCCCATGCAATGGGAGTGTTGAGAAGGTACATGTCGACACCTATAAAGGAGCACTAGACAACTATCAAGAGAGTATTCAAGGATTTGTGTGGCATGAAGGACTATACTATATGATACCAAGGAAGACATGGAGGTGATATTTGTAAAGTATATGTACATGGCTTTGTTGACGCTGACTGGGATGGAGATATGGATCGACAGATCTCGACCAACGGATTGTTTTCAAGAGTTTGGTGGAGAAATAAGTTGGATGAGTAAGCGATATGGGGTCGTATAATTGTCAACAACAAAATCTGAATACATGGCAGCCACTCATGGAGGAAAAGAAGCAGTATGGATTCAAAGGTTGTGTTGAGGAATTGGGTTTGAGTGGACAGCTATGAAGGTGAGTTGTGAGATTCAAAGAGCAATATTTCTAGAAAAGAACCATGCTTATCATTCAAAGACTAATCACATTGATGTACAATACCATTTCATGAGAGATATGGTGGAAAGTAACAAGGTGCTACTAGAGAAAGTAAACATGTTGGAAAACATAGTAGACTCGTTGATCAATTATGTGAGTGATATGAAGTTCTCTTGGTGTAGAGAGGAAGTGAGCATTTTTTCCATGGGTTTTTGAATGAAATTTAAGGAATCTCTTATTTCAGAAAAGAAGAAAACAAGTGGTAGAATGTTGGGTGGTCGACTGACAGTTAAAGTTCGAGGTGGATCGATAGCAAGTTGAAGGTTGAGGAAGTCAATCAGGAAAATTCGAAGTCAAAGATATCGAGGAAAATCCAACTGAAAATAGGTTGAAGTGAGGACATGAGATGACCAACTAGAGACCAAATGAAGGTCAACTGGTAACCCGAGTTGGAAGTAGACTATAAAAAAATCCCAGGATTTGCAAGATTTGTATCCAATGATATGCACAAATCTGTAACCATTTTTGGGCACCAATATTGAAGGTTTTTCCTATTGTAAAGCCTATAAATAGCCATGTTGTAAATTTTTTAAAGGTTAATGCGAGAATGAAAAATGATGTAATGTTAATGCATGGTAAATCATAGTTTTTTGGTCGTGTATATGTAATATGAATTAGCTACAGGGTTTTTCTTGCATAGGAAAGAGGGTATGATGTCGATTATGTATTAGGTGTGGACCAAGGTTAGGCATGTAACCTTTTATTCAGATTGAATAAGACAACAAGAGAGAATAATCCTCAAAGGAATGTTGGTTTCTCCCAATTAAGGGTTCCAGGGTAAAATCTTGGTGTATTGTGTGATTACTTGTTTCATTTATGTTCTTGATTAAATTCTTCTTCACTTCTAATAGGAATAGTGTGGAAGTTCCCTGCATTTCCTACCAATTATTATATTTTTACATCATTACAACACGCCTTATTTATAATATTTACAGTAGGAAAAACCATAAATAAAAGGCTCCCAAAGATGGTTACAGATCCACGTAAATCATTGGCTACAAATTCCAAAAGTCTTGAGATTCTATTACAATAAAATACCAAGTCGGATGACTAGTTGACTACCAGTTGGCCTTCATTCAGTCTTTAGTCAGTTGCCACATGCCTACCTATCAATCTCTTTTTAGTTGATCTCTTCGAATTTTAATTTACCCAATCGAACCACCTTGGCCTTCAACTTGCTTTCAATATCTCCGACTTCGACTTTACCTAGTCGAACCACCTCAACCTTCAACTTGTTGTCGATATATTCGAATTTGACTTTACCTAGTCAAACCACATCAACATTCGTCTTGTTGTTGATTTCTTTGACTTTGACTTTCATTTAATCTACCTTGACTATACTTTCACTACAAATAATTTAACAACCCAACATTTTCCCCCTTATTCGACTAATACAAAAAACCTCCAATGCTAACTTCTTCCACTTGTAGAAGAAAATATGGCAAGAACTAGGAAAACATTTATATTAAGCATTAATAGTATTCCTTATTTTTAATACACAACAACTCTCAAATTCAGTACATGATTCTCCATCTAAAATCTACATAATTCTAGATCTGGCAACCTTTTACTTTTGTATATCCTCCAAAATTAGATTTTTTAGCAAAAAATGGTTATCTCCCAAATGGAGAAAAATTGGAAAAAAATCCATCAAGAAAATGTTTTCTAGATTGATGAGTATATAAAATGTTGACTAAATTAAATTTTCTGGATTTGTGATTTCGGGTCCCTTTTCCTCCCCCTAAAGATTTCATAAATCCCCCAAAAGTTCCCAAGAATAGTGGAATTTTCCTTGTTTTTGTGTCTCCACTCCAAACCCTTTTGAATTTTGTCAGAATCCCAATTGATTATTTGTTACAAGCCAAAATGTCACATTTACATTTTGCACCTTAAGTGTCACAAGTGTCGCAAATGTCGCAAAGTGACGTATGCACCTTGTTAAGTGTCACATTCATCGTCACAAGTGTTGTATGCACCTTCACAAGTGTCAAATTCACTTTGTGAGGTTTCACCACCCTTTGACACCATTAAAATAGTTTCTCATGACCCCTAAGTCATATGGGAAGAGAAAAACCATAATTTATAGGTAAAAAAACATTTTTCCTTTGAAACTTTGACCCATTTTTTAGCATTTATGAAGAGTGGTGCCCCATTGTCCATACTGAGGGTGGTCCCATGGTTCCCCCTCTTCCACTATAGGGGAGTGCCACTGCTAGGGTGATTCCCTGTCTCTCATTGGAGGGGAGCGCCACTGCTAGGGTGACGCCTTGTCTCTCATTTGGAGGGAGCATTGATGTTGTTGAGGGAAAAGGGGGATCTCCTCCACCTTAATCTATGGTCCAGTTCTTTGAGATGGGGTTGGTTATGTTCAACCCTCTTGCTTGGAATTCACTTTCATATCTGATCCAAGCCATAAGGATCCATATCCTCAACCATATCCCTCATTTAATCATGGAATTTGTTCCTCTCATTCGTATATATCGATGGCTTTCCAAGGTGAAAGAGAGGAATATTTCAGGTATCAAACCTCTGATCTTGGTATATTTGTGCAAGGGATGGATGAGAAGATCCTGGAGGAGTTGTTTCATATTCAAACTCAAATTGTAAGTATCTTATTTCATGGGTTCTCTAATTAATATAATTTTCCTATTTCCTTCAAGTATGTGTACTTTCTCATCTATTTGTCCATTGTTGTTCAGTCTTCATAGACATATTTGGTTAATTACATAGATTAGAAGAAAGGTATCTTTGTTGTTCCTTCCAAGATAGGATACTCCTTAAGAATCTTAGGAATCAATATCAAGAATTGGATCCTAAAGGACAATCACCATAATAAGGTATGTCACACTTTTCTTCTTATCGTTCAATTAGCTAAGTTATATCTGAAAGGAATATAGCAACCACTTTTAATTTTTTATCTTGGTAATAGGCGTCTAGGAATACAAGGGATATTTCACCTTTCTATAGGGGGAAATATTGCGTAATATTATTTACATGCTTTATTTTTTAGCTATATGTAAACATTTCACCTTAATTTGGGTCCCGACCACTCAGTACAACCCACATCTTCAAAACCCACTATTTTTCATTTTTTGAAAATAAAAAATAGAATTATCTATTGGCTCTCACTAGAACTCTTGTATCTCTCTTAACTCTAGACATACCCCTTAAATTGCATCTGAATCTGAGTCAAAATACTCCTTTTATTGCCAAAATAATTTTTTGGCTCCATATTGTTTTGTAGAATTTTCTATTTTTCTCCTTCCCTTCTTCTCCTTTCCTTCTCTTTATATCTTTTTCTTTTTATTTCCTTCTCTTTCTCTCTCCTTATTTTTATTTCCTTCTCTTTCTCTCTTATTTTTCTTTCCTTCTCTTCTTCTCTCTATCAATGAGTTGGAATCTTTCTTCCTCACCGATACACATCCTTTATCGATGATTTTTTAACTTTTTCCCTCATCAACATTTCGACGCCCAAATGACTTTTCTCCTCTGAGATTTTGGTGTCAGATGTTTTGTATTTGTCTATGTTTCAACATATTGCAAATATATTTCTTCACCAACATTTCAATGACTTGGGAAGATATTTATTCAATGAAATTTCAGTGAAAGATGTTCTTTCCTCGTCGACATTTTGACGAAATATCTTCTTTCGTAACTGACGTTTTGGTGACTTGGGAAGATCGTTATTTTTCGATGTTTCATTGAACGATCTTCTTTCCTCACCGACATTTCAATGACTTGGGAAGATATTTCTTCACCGATGTTTGAGAAAAATATCTTCCTTCCTTATCGACATTTCAAGAACTTGGGAGGATCTTTATTCATCAACATTTTGGCTAAAGATCTCCCTTCATCACTGACATTTCAATGATTTAGGAAGGCCTTTCTTCATTAATGTTTTGATTAAATATCTTATTTCCTCACCGAAGTTTTGAAAACTTCAAAACATGTTTCTTTATCATTTTTTCGATGAAATATCTTCTTTCCTCATCCATGTTTTGACGACTTTGGAAGATCTTTTTTTGTTGACATTTCAACGAAAGATATTCCTTCCTTGCCAATGTTTTGGTGAAATATATTCCTTCCTCTTAAATTTTTTGACAACTTGGGAAGATCTTTCTTTGCCGACATTTTGGTGAAATATCTTTGTTTGTAGATATGTCTTGTATCGACCACAAAAAATATTTTGACACTTTGTCAATTTTTCCATATTTTGAGTGTTAGGATATTTAGAAACTTAGGAGTTAGTTAATATAAACTTGGAATAATGTTTCGTTAGGTAAAATTATCTTTCTTTAGTATGAATTATTATGCATTTGTATTTAGGAAATATGGCAGTCATGATATGTTCCCAACATAGAGTGATCTGACGCTTCATATTCTACTCAATCTTAATAACTAAATTGATTCATGGCTTAGCACCTTATTGGTCTATGATATCTATTTAAATATCATGGAGGGTCATCTGTCGATGATAGATTGTGAGAAAATATCTTGTAAATCTCTATGTAATTGTTTTTCTTTGCATTAATAAATTGCTCCAAGTGGCCACGTTGGTTGGGGTTGTGGATGTTTTCTCGTAAGGGTTTTACCACATCAAAACATCAGTGTGTTGATCTTTTATCATATTATGTGAGTATTTATTGAAGGTGTTCTTCCTTTTTTTGAATACATGTGTTGTAAAACATGGTATCAGAGGTCATTTGAATACCTAATCCCATTTTAGATCAAGATCGTGAAGTTGTCTTGCCTCGTCTCTAGTTTCTTCCATTTTTTTTATATTTATAGGTTGGGAGAACTATTCCAATGCATCTAGAGTTCTTTCTTGATTATAGAGCTCCTTTCATTTCACTCAAAAATGTTCCCATTTTCCCAATATATGAGCATTTTAGTCAGATATGGAGGTATAAATACTGAATATGCCCTTTTAATTTTTTGCAGAGATGTTATTTTGGTTTTATGTTTTTTTTTTTATTTCTGGGTTTCTACTCTTTTAGATCTATGGATTCTATTTTCCCTAAGCTCTGTGTGATATCAAAAAATTAGAAACAAATCGAAAAGTGTTTTCCTATCTACATATTCTCTTTGTCATGCACTCTGTATAATCTCAGTAAATCAGAAATAGATGGAAAACTTGCATTTTTGGGGTAATCTTACTGAAATATAACCCTTATTTTCATCAAGAAGTGAAATTTTTTTCTTGTGTAAAAATATTTTTTTATGAGCACGATCTCCAAGTTTGTCTTCCACAACAACAATAGCAATATTCCTTATAAACAACACAATATGTTTTGCAGTAGATCACTTGGTTAAAAAGTTCTTTATTAAGTAAGAGCTCTTGAGTTCAAGTATCTTTTCTATTACTTTTTTTGAAAAAGTTCATGCACCCATTGTAAAGTGCATTTCACTTAAGTTATAAAAGTGAATCACTATAAGTACCTTCAATATTTTATTTTAATTTATTTATTTTGCATGTAACATTCATTTATAAAGTAAACTTCATTGTAAAAGTGATTTCGTGTATTCTATAAAAGTGTGTCACTTCATAAACAAATTATTTGTAAACATGGGGCTATTAGAAGGGGTATCACCAAACAGACCAACTTCTACCTGTCACGTGGCTCTTTGGTTACCATTTATGCCTTTTTTCAAAAGGGCACAACGTTCACATCCAAAGTCCATTTTCAGTGTTGTTTTTTTAAAACAACCTATTTTTCAAGAGCATTCCATCCAAACCATCAATTTCAGTTTTTAAATTCATATTATCTGCATATTCAATACGGATTTTCCCAATGATATGTTTCTTACCAACTCCAACTACCTTGAATGGAAATCTGATGTAAGCGGGAAAACCCCCTACGAACTACACCAGGGTTATAAAGTGTAGGCATAGCTAACCGTCTAAAGTCTCCTACTTTTAATCACTATCCCAACATTATCCCATAAGCATGCATAGAAGAAAAAGTGTAAGGATCTGGTAGGAATACCTTAAACTCTACGTCCGGTGTCGATCCCTTTGCGCTTAGTTGTTTCCTGACTGCAAGTCTCCTCCCAAGGCTGACCTGCATTCACCAAAAGTCAAAAAAGAAACTGCAAGCATGAATTCTACATATGGATTAGTGGGTTAGACATCATAAACAATAAATGTAAACAAATCATATAATTTTAAGACGTCATTTGGTGGGACAAAAAAAGTACTTCTTTATATTAATATCATAAAATTCACTTACAATATGAGACCAGCACTGCTCCTTGAACCTGGTCCTGGGATCCTCTTCACGATGCACCAACTGCTTCCACGTATCCTTCTCCTCTTTAGTTCTCTCTAGGGAAATGGCAAGGACTTTCAATGGAGGAAAAGGAAATTCTGGTTCAAACTCACAATGTGGCTGCAAACAAATGGGGCAAAGGGGGAATAAAATGGGCAGAGTTTCTATGCTCTCGTGCTTATTTTTGAAATAGGACCCCAACCCCTTCTTTTATAGGGCAAAGGAGATAGTAAATGTTGGGGTGACTGGCTATGGGCAATCAAACGGTTAAGTAATGGCCCAAAAACTAGTATCCTATGCAATTTTCATCTTTTGCGATATTATGTGAGTGTACGTGGGTTGTAATGGGTTAGCAGGTGTGTGTACATGGGCAGTAGTAGTGCAGGGCTTGTACACCTTCACAACAATGATTTTTAGAAGAGCTTGTTCAGTGTTGTCTTGGAAAAGATAGAAAGTTAGATGGCCTGATGTCAGGTATGCATGTCTGGTGCAATTTAGGGTTATAACAAAATCCCATATGGAGGATTTATTAAGAAGTAAAGGATTTTACTGTATTACCTTTATAAAAGAACAAGAACCCACCGATGATGAAAATTATGTCAAATGGATTAATAGGAATGATGAAACCCGTAGGATAATTGGAATGTCTATCTCTCCTGATTTAAGGTTTCAACTTCAAGGACTTGATTCCCTCGATAAATATTGGGAAAAGATTGAATCTATTTTTGGTAAACACAATATTATTCGATCCCACCAGATAGAAAATTAGACAATGAATTTAATTCTAAATTACTTTTCTTGCATTGAAGACTATTTATTTAAGTTAAAAAAACTTATAATTTTATGTGAAGAATTTAACATAAATATGGATGATGATCATTGCATATATATTATTCTTTCTAATCTTGGTAGTGCATATTCAGTGTTTGTATATACCTTCTATGCCACCAGAGAAGATTTAGGGACTTATTATCAAAAACCCACTCTTGAATCCTTTTATGATGCTTTCATTAGAGAGAAACATAATCTTGTGTAACTTGGAGGTGGTCAACATTATAGGTACCTCCAACAAATCCTTAGTGTCCAAACGAAAAGACAAATCCAAAAATCCAAAGATGAAACATCCTTGCCACAAAAACAAGCGAAGAAAGGGTCCCAAACCCTATCATCCATCTTCCCCTCCTAATGATGACAAAGGAGCAAAATCTAAAAATAAGAAGACTAGTAGACATTGCAACTTTTGTGGGAAAGATGGTCATGATGATTCCAAATTTTTCAAGAGGAAGAAATATTTAGAAGCAACAATGAAGAAGCACAACATCAATATTGATTATACTTCTTCATCTTCTTCCCATGGACATGCACTTTCATATTCTAGTTTCTCCTTCAATGAAACTTCTACTTCTTCTTCTGATGAGTGGCTTATTAATAATGGAGAATCTTATCATATGGATAAGGATAAATCCATCTTTTCTTCTCTAAATGAATGTAACACCAAGAAAATATTTGTTGGTGATGATAGATCTATTAGTGTTTTAGGGTTTGGAACAGTTCAGGTAGATAATGGTCATTTTAATGATGTATTATGTGTTCCAAGACTTTCCTAGAACCTTCTATCAGTATATCAAACCACTCATTTACGTGAAGGTAAAACCATATAATTTTCACCTCACCAAGTTGTAATCAAGGATATAAAATATCTTAAACATGTTCTTGCAATTAGAATTGTTGATGATATTACCAAGTTGTACAAAGCTAAAAACTTTGGTTCATCATCTTTTCCATCAATTTTTGTTGCTCATGGTGATGACTTGAGAAAACTTTGGCATGAGTGGTTTGGTCATCTAAACTAACACTCATGGAAACAACTATGTAATCAAAAAATGATGACTAGTCTTCCTCCTGTTTCATGTAGAGATGGTGTTTGTACTGGTTGTGTTCTTGAAAAATATCATCAGGACTATTTTGAAAAACGTGGCTCTTGGCATGCCTCAAACCCCTTACATCTTGCTCATAGTGAATTGTGTGGTTCAGTCTCTTATCCTTCCTTTTCTAGGTGCAAGTATTTCTTAACTTTCATTGATGATTTTTCTAGATGCACTTGGGCCTACTTATTAAAACTTAAGGGAGATGTTTTTGGCAAGTTCTTGGCCTACAAGTCCCTTGTCAAAAATCAATCTTGAAATCAACTTCAAAGGTTAAGAATAGATAATGGAAGAGAATATGTGAACAATCAATTTACAAGTTACTTCGCTACACAAGGAATCCAAATGCAATACATTTTTCCATATACACCATAGAAGAATGGTGTGGTTGAGAGAAAGAACCGTGCTTTAAATGAAATGGCTAATTGTTCGAGCGGGACATTTCAAGACCAATTTTGGGAATCACACAGAAGCAAATTGTGTGACAAATCGGTTAAGAAGAAGCACATGTGGAAGAAAGGAACAAAGTTAGTGCATTTTTAGGGGCCAATACACACAAAAGGTGGAAGTTAGTTAGAAGTAGTTAGACATTTTGTCCACATTGTAATGGGATAAGCCCTAATTTAAAAGTATAAATATGTAATGGGTTAGAGGTAGAGTCATGAAATTAGGAGTCGAGTGAATATAGTTTTTAGGTTTGGGAAGTAAATGTAAGTCGAATATGAGCTAAGTTGAAGAGAATTCAAGAGTTAAGAGTGCACTATATGTGCAAATGGTAAGGGCGTGTTGAGTTATAACTGAGATATCTTGTATGAGTGCAATGTGCACCTTTTGTAAGGAATGACTCAAAATAATAAAGTAAGAATTTTTTCGTTGTGGATGTAGCCCAGTTTGGGGTGAACC
Source organism: Picea engelmannii (assembly GCA_009831015.1). Lineage (NCBI taxonomy): Eukaryota > Viridiplantae > Streptophyta > Pinopsida > Pinales > Pinaceae > Picea > Picea engelmannii. Next base: position 521,168 of record ML782800.1, read on the forward strand.
ACTTTAAATATGGTGTCTTGTGTTTTGTTGTGATGTGTTTGTTTACTATTCTGGTTATTGCGCACACATAGTGAATGAATGATTAATATGAATATGTTATATGATGGTTCTATAAACATGATGAATGTTCTAATGAATGAATGTTAAGTATGATGAATATGATGAATATCTCCCATTCCTCCATGACTATGGAAACCTGGTTCTTCTAGTCCCCATAGGTACCTCAGGCAAGACTTCACCTACTTGCAGGGGTTTTGTTGGTGATTTAATGTTGAACCTTGATTCTTCCCACTACGCACCAACAAATGGTTATGTTGTCCAGACTGTCATCTTCAACTAAGGGGGATGTGGAGAACTACTAAGGAGGAGAATGGAAAATGGTTGAACACGAAGGAGATCGAGTTTATTGTAGATCAAAATAAGAATCCACAAATTAGTGTAGAGAAATGGCTAGAGAGGTATGTGTTTACATATTTGAATGAAATTTTCTTTGTTGATTTTTCGAATATTTTAGCGGAGTGGATCCATAGATTAGTTGAACAACATGAAATATTTCTCATTGTTGTTCTGAAAAATTAGACTCTTGAGTTAATTTGGAAAGTCAATACTATAAGTAATCGGGTATCACACACAATTGATTTATCATTGGATAGTATACTGGGAGGTTACATTACTAAATTTTCCATAGATTGTACTCAGTCATATAGTGATACTGAAAGGGAAGTGTTTAACGGGCTGTGACTAATATACTTGAAGTCACTATCTACTTGGACTAATATGTTGTTGTCTGATAAGGGGGTTATGAATAGGTAATCTGATTTCCCTAGTAGCTAAGCACTTTCACGCATAAGGGGGACTGGGGGTTGACCAAGTAATGGTCTAAGTGTTGTAGGTGTTAGCTCCCAAAATGAACCCATCCCTATGGTCGCATTTTGCAGTGGATAGCATGGCTATTGGTAGTTTTCTCAAATTTATTTTGAGTTTTTCTAGCTGCAAGGTTTAGGTTTTGATTTTGTTTTAGAAATAAACATGACCCACAAAAGTCCTCTGTTCAAATTTTTCATAAATTGCTTTCAAAAGCTAACGTGTGTTTAGAAGATGAGTGTTAGCTGCTGAAAGTGGCAACTTCCAACAGCTAAGAAGCATCTATCATAGGTTCGTGCACTGGTGAAAGTGTTGATTTTCAAAACATTCAAAGAAAGCATTGTCGCGGGTCGTGCGCTGGTGAAAGTGAAGACTTTCCACAGCTACGGAGCAGTTCTTACAAGGTCCTACACTGGTGAAAGTGAAAGACTTTCAACAGCTAAGGATAAATTCTCACAGGGTTGTGCGCTGGTGAAAGTGAAGACTTTCAACAGCTACGGAGCAGTTCTTACAAGGTCATGCACTGGTGAAAGTGAAGACTTTCAACAGCTAAGGATAAATTCTCACAGGGTGGTGCGTTGGTTAAAGTGAAGACTTTCAACAGCTAAGGAGCAATTCTTGCGGGATCATGCGCTGATTGAAAGTGGTAAGTTTCTACAGTTGAGGGGCGTTTTCCACGGGCCGTTGGTTGGAGAAAGCGCGAATCACGTGCGCCTATCCATGTTTCAAAATCAAATCATGATGTGATCGACTCACGCCATGTGATCAGAAAGACGCACTGGAGAAAGTGGGTAATCATTCAAACTCAAGTTCCACATCCCAGTCGGATTACATCTCGAATCCGGCTCAGAGACTCACGTTCCACAATCATAGCATCAGGGATGGCAAGTTCGAATTCGGTGGTGTAGGTACAGAGGCTGTATTGTCGAGCTAACAACATCAGTTTGGATCATTGCTTCCATATCACACATTGTTCACGAAGGTTGGTTAAAATTTATAATGTTAGAAAATAGAGACGACTCCCAAAGTACTTTCAACAGCGCAATACCTCAGCCCAATAGCATATCACAGTGTTTGGTGTGCAGAATCATTTGGGGTTTTGAATTGCAAATGGAAAGAATGATGCTTAAACTTGCAGGGAACTTTTCAATCCCTTCTCGAGCTCCAAATGAAGATATGAAAACACCATTGGAAATCTTAGATTCTCTAGATGTCGATCGACTATTCAGGCATGAAAAACGGATTTTCTATGACCGAGAAATTCGATTTTGAAAATCTTCTCTTTTCAACAGCTAATTCGCCGAAACTTTTGCTAGTTAGCTGTTGAAAGTGCCGCCTTTCAACAGCTAAGGAGCGTTTTTCACAGGCTATGCACTGTTGAAATCCTGTCACGGCCAGAATGTTACAATTTTCACCCAGATCGTACTTTTTTGCATGAGAATGAATTGAAACCTCTTCTAAGGCTTTATTAATGAATTATCAAATCTATTTAATCAGCCACTTTTGGAAAATGAAGAGAAGAAAAGGTGTACAAATGTCATTTACCATCTTTAAAAGAGGCAGAATTTCAGGGTTTTGGGAGCCACATCACATAATTCGAATTTCGGAGAGCCTTGGGAGGCTGAGCTACACATCATCAGATTTCAACCATATTTTGAGGGACAGCAGATAAAGATTTACTTTATTTGAGGATCTATTCCTATTTTTTGTTTACTATTTATGGAAATTCAGATCCATAGTTTTAGGATATAATAACTGAACTGTTAAGCTATAAAGCTACAGAATGAAGATGAATGAGGGGGTTCAGTTTTGGAGACAGAAATTCTCTATTGTACACAGGCTTTTGATGCTAATACTAAATCACAGGTTCCTTTCTATTTTGATGTTAGTTTTCCACATTCCTTCTATATTGTTATTTGTGTTGTCAAGCCTTTAATGACTGTCATCTTATTATTTGGCTCATAACCTGATAATTATTTTCTTCATTGTTAATTAGACCCTACTTTGTACTGGTTTATTAGCAATCTGTTCTTCATCCACCTTAAAGTTATTTGTTGATTATCAATTTTAGAGAGCATTGGTTCATTTGTTTACCATCTTGACTCTCTGAATACCATGTTTGAATTGAGTTATCTTACTGATCCATCTACACAAAATACAAAAACATTTTTACTTGAAGTTACCAAGCACCTTTGGTCTACAACCACAAAGGGTTTCTTGGAGTGATAACAAAATGGCGTCGTTGCCGGGGAACGGAGAATGAAGCAAGCTTCCCTGGGAGACGACTTAGTTTCATCTTTTGATGATAGACAAAGGCTGAGCATTCTTTTGGTTGTAATCATCTATCTGGCGACTCCATGAAGAACGAATTCAGTGGCAACTCCATTGAAGACCTGTGACAGTTCCAGAAAAGATCATCAGAGGGAGACGATCTTTCAAGAAACAGATTTTCAGATCTGCAGATTATCTACCTCAGGGATTTCAAGAGGTACTGTTTCTTATTTGTATCTAGACCATCTTTTGTTAAGCCTATTTTTCTGAATCTTCACGTTTTCAGAAATCTGAAATTGAAACAGAAAACCTGAAGCGTGACGGCCTCCATTAGTTTTTGAAATTACAAACCTGATTTCTGAGTTTGAATAAGACTCCACTAGGAGGATCCATTTAACAAGAGATGAAGAGGCTGCACTTTAAATCCAGATATCAGTTTATCAGTCTGCTTCATGAATTATTGTTTTTTTTTATTAACTCTTTCATGTTATTCCCTTTACATGTAAAGAGAATCATTTTTTGTTTTGTATATTCAGAAGACTACCATCCCGTTTTCATCTATCCATCTTTAGAAGAAACAGAGACTCTGCAACCCTATGTTATAGATGTTGATTTGATATCCTCATCACAACTTGCTCTTAAAAATGAGTCCTGTATTCCAATTCCTCTTGCATTTGATCACTTTTCTGACTTTGTCAAAATTGAAATTGACTCCAAGTATACTCAGACTTCAGTACCTGTTGTTACTACTGCTGAACCTTTTCATCAACATTGTATCCCTTATGAGTAGTCCACTACCTTTCAAGCCAAGATTAGTATGAAAATGTTTAGGCCTTTAAAATTGCCCCATCCCCTTCATCCTTATCTTCTTGACTGTTATGGATATCTTCCTTTTTTTTTCGGAGAGAATCAAGCTTCAGCCGAGAGACACGTGGAATCCTTTTTGGATTTTGTTGATCGTTTTTCAATTGCACATGAAGATGTGATCATGAGAATGTTTTCAAAGTCTCTGATCAAAGATACTACTGCATGGTTTAAAAGTCTGAGAGTTGATTCAATTGGCTCTTGGACCGAATTCTCTAATGTTTTCTTGAAGTATTGGGGCAAGTACAAATCTTTAGATTCCTATCTTGCTTATTTCTATGGTTTGAAACAAGAGCAGGATGAAGCCCTACCTATTTTTAACAGAAGGTTTTACCGTGCTTATCATGACATGCCTTTGGAGGTCAGGCCTACAGAGACAGCTGCCATGATATATTATGTCATGGGTCTTCATTCAGATCTTGTCCTTCTTCTGCTAGAACGGAAGTCTTCATCCCTGACCCAGTTGTTTGAAGATGCTCAAGAAGTCAAGGAAAACATTCATCTTTCCCGAAGGATCCGAGATCGAGATTTCTTGGAAAATTTGCAAGTGCATGAGCAAGCAGAATGTCAGTATACTTCAGATTCTGAGCATGAGAGTTATGAGCTTGAAATAGTTTTAGAACAGCAGCGGGTATGTGAGCTCTTTTTAGATTCGTATATGAATTTTCCAAAAGTTTTAGAATACTCCAGAGACAGTGCTCTATCATCATCCGCTGAGGATTGTTCTGAAGAAAACAGTAAGTATGAAACAGATAAGGGACAACAACCTGAAGGTGAGTACATTTCAGATTCAGAATCATATTCTTCAGTATGTGCAGAGTATTCCAGAGACAGGTATGACTATGAAGTTTATGATCAGTTTGTAAATCAGAATGGGCCTATGATAACCAATGATTGCATTGAAAACTACATGTTCCTAGCTGATCATAATCCTTGTCATTTAAACATTGCTCTATCATCATCCGCTGAGGACTATTCTGAAGAAAACAGCAAGTTTGAAGCAGATGTGGATCAGCAGCCTGAGGGTGAGTATATTTCAGATTCGGAATTAGATTTTTCAGTATGTATAGAGTATTCCAGAGTCAGGTATGAGTTTGAATTTCATAACTAGTTTGCAAATCAAGAAGAGCTTATGGTAACTGATAATTATATAGGCAACTACAGGTTAGGTTTTCAGTTGATCAAAATTCATATGATGTAAAACATGTTCTATCATCATCTTTTGTACATTTGTCTGAAGAGGAAGTTACAATCATTGATCTCAAAAGGACAAGAAGATGATCAGTCCTCTTATATGGCTGAGAAAGAGGTTACCATGGACATGCAGCTTTTTCCCGAGGAGCAGCATGTTTCTTATTTTCTTTTCAAGGATCCAGTAGTAGCTTTCATGGATCTATACTTTTCAAAGAACCTGAAAATTTCAGATTTTCTTAGCTGGCCAGTGTTTCTGAGTAAGTATGATTTCCTGAAAAGCTCCTTGTCACTGTGGTTGCATGTTCAATATCATTTGTTGATCAGTAATAAAGACAAGATTTCTTCAGTGTTCAAATTGCTTGGATGGCTACTATGGAAATCAGCCTTCACTTAACAAATGGCAGAGTTGGTTAGTGTAGGAGTAGGTAGAGGAATAAGCTTGCCATACAAGCAAATGAGATCTTTTTCAGTTGTTGATTTCATGAATAATCAGGACAAGTCACAGGCAGGTTACAGGCAATCTACAGTTAGACTACAGGTTTGTTGAAGAACAGTTGCACAGACCAGATGACTCCATGCCCAATGTTAAAGGCTACTAAAACTACTAGGTTCTTGGTCACCTCACAGGGAGATGCCCATCCCAGTTGGAGCCAAATGTTAGCTCCCAAAATGAACCCGTCCCTATGGTCGCATTTTGCGGTGGATAGCATGGCTATTGGTAATTTTCTCAAATTTATTTTGAGTTTTTCTAGCTGCAAGGTTTAGGTTTTGATTTCGTTTTAGAAATAAAGATGACCCACAAAAGTCCTCTGTTCAAAATTTTCATAAATTTCTTTCAACAGCTAACGTGTGTTTAGAAGATGAGTGTTAACTGCTGAAAGTGGCAACTTCCAACAGCTAAGAAGCATCTATCATAGGTCTGTGCGTTGGTGAAAGTGTTGATTTTCAAAACATTCAAAGAAAGCATTGTCGCGGGTCATGCGCTGGTGAAAGTGTTGATTTTCAAAACATTCAAAGAAAGCATTGTTGCAGGTCGTGCATTGGTGAAAGTGAAGACTTTCCACAGCTATAGAGCAGTTCTTACAAGGTCCTGCGTTGGTGAAAGTGAAAGACTTTCAACAACTAAGGATAAATTCTCACAGGGTTGCGCGCTGGTGAAAGTGAAGACTTTCAACAGCTACGGAGCAGTTCTTACAAGGTCGTGCACTGGTGAAAGTGAAGACTTTCAACAGCTAAGGATAAATTCTCACAAGGTGGCGCACTGGTGAAAGTGAAGACTTTCAACAGCTAAGGAGCAGTTCTTGCGGGATCATGCATTGATTTAAAGTTGTAAGTTTCTATAGTTGAGGGGCGTTTTCCAAGGGTCGTTGGTTGGAGAGAGCGTGAATCACGTGCGCCTATCCATGTTTCAAAATCAAATCATGATGTGATCGACTCACGCCATGCGATCAGAAAGACGCGCTAGAGAAAGTGGGTAATCATTCAAAATCGAGTTCCATGTCCCAGTCAGATTACATCTCGGATCCAGCTCAGAGACTCACGTTCCACAATCATAGCATCAGGGATGGCAAGTTCGAATTCGGTGGTGTAGGTACAGAGGTTGTATTGTCGGGCTGACAGCATCAATTTGGATCATTGCTTCCATATCACACATTGTTCACGAAGGTTGGTTAAAATTTATAATGTTAGAAAACAGAGCCAACTCCCAAAGTACTTTCAACAGCACAAGACCTCGGCCCAATAGCATATCACAGTGTTTGGTGTGCAGAACCGTTTGGGGTTTTGAATTGCAAATGGAAAGAATGATGCTTAAAATTGCAGGGAACTTTTCAATCCCTTCTTGAGCTCCAAATGAAGATCTGAAAACACCATTGGAAATCTTAGATTCTCTAGATGTCGATCGACTATTCAGGCATGAAAAATGGATTTTCTATGACCGAGAAATTCGATTTTGGAAATATTCTCTTTTCAACAGCTAATTCGCCAAAAATTTTGCTAGTTAGTTGTTGAAAGTGCCGCCTTTCAACAGCTGAGGAGCGTTTTTCACGGGCTATGCGTTGTTGAAAGCCTATCACGTCCAGAATGTTACGATTTTCGCCCAGATCGTAATTTTTTGCATGAGAATGAATTGAAACCTCTTCTAAGGCTTTATTAATGAATTATCAAATCTATTTAATCAGCCACTTTTGGAAAATGAAGAGAAGAAAAGGTGTACAAATGTCATTTACCATCTTTAAAAGAGGCAGAATTTCAGGGTTTTGGGAGCCACATCACATAATTCGAATTTCAGAGAGCCTTGGGAGGCTGAGCTACACATCATCAGATTTCAACCATATTTTGAGGGCTAGCAAATAAAGATTTACTTTATTTGAGGATCTATTCCTATTTTTTGTTTACTATTTATGGAAATTCAGATCCATAGTTTTAGGATCTAATAACTGAATTGTTAAGCTATAAAGCTACAGAATGAAGATGAATGAGGGGGTTCAGTTTTGGAGACAGAAATTCTCTATTGTACACAGGCTTTTGATGCTAATACTAAATCACAGGTTCCTTTCTATTTTGATGTCAAATTTCCACATTCCTTCTATACTGTTATCTGTGTTGTCAAGCCTTTAATGACTATCATCTTATTATTTGGCTCATAACCTGATAATTATTTTCTTCATTGTTAATTAGACCCTACTTTGTACTGGTTTATTAGCAATATGTTCTTCATCCACCTTAAAGTTATTTGTTGATTATCAATTTTAGAGAGCACTAGTTCATTTGTTTACCATCTTGACTCTTTGAATACCATGTTTGAATTGAGTTATCTTACTGATCCATCTACACAAAATACAAAAACATTTTTACTTGAAGTTACCAAGCACCTTTGGTCTACAACCACAAAGGGTTTCTTGGAGTGATAATAGTAGGGAAGAATGAAAAAGGAATGAATGGGATCATGATTCCGAGAGAATTAGAGTGTGCAATGGATGAATATATTGGAGTATTGCACAGTGGTAAGAGATTTAGGTGGATGATAGAGAGGAGAAACACAGTGAGTTTGAAGACAGATCACATGCGTAATATTCCAGATCATACCATGCAAAGAAGGTAAGATCAAACCAGTAGAATAATATCCCACTTAGGATAGACTCTACATCAAACCCATGACCTCTTTTCTGTATCCAAGGTATGAGAAAATTTTCCAATTGTAGTTAATAAGGGAAGTAAGGATAGAAATCAGAATAGTGGAAGTAGTAGAATAGCCTAGCTTCTGATAGTATCACCAAGGAGGAATACAACATAGAATATGATGGAAAGATTATATCCCACTTTAATAATACCATTAATTTCATGGGGCCAGTCCAAAACGTTCGACCTAGTATTATGGGGTTGGCATTGATGAAAACAATGACCAATATGGTCAATGTTGGGCATGGAAATGGTATTGGAATTGATACAAAAATGATCAAGTAGATGTCAAGAAGTTTGGTATAAACATATTGTCAAGAAGTTGAAGAAGTCGAAGAAAAATGTCGAAGTTGAAGTCGAACGTCGAAGTCAAAGAAATCGAAGGTCAAAATCGAAGAGGTTGAAGAAGTCGAAGGTCAAAGTCGGATAAGTAGAATAATTTGAAACCGAAGTAGGTTGGATCCATCTAAAATCAAATAACTCAAGTCGGTTTTTCTCTAAGTCGAGTTGATCCGAGTAGAAGTAAAGTAAATTACTCTGAAGATCGATGTCGAAAGAAAATTGAGTCAAGAAATACAAGTCGGCCAAAAAAAGTCAGGAATACCAAATTCAAATATCTCAATTCGAAATTTCTCCTCGTTAATTCAACCAAAAATTTGTGTGTTGGTTGAATGAGGAAGAAAAATATGAAAAAAGGGTGAGACCAAGTTGAAACTTTAATGACTAGTAGTTGAGAGGGAACTGATTTTAACATCCACCATCAAGTAAAATGTTTACAAGTTGATTTTAAATAGTCACCAAAAAAGGATATATATGGAGGTTGATTCAGACATTCACGAAAAAGTAAAATGTACTGAAATCGATCTGGCATTCGATGACGAAAGGAAAATCTAGGCAATTTGTCTTCAAAGAACCGCTCGTACCTTCCACTTCACACATTTTTTTGGGAAACCAATTGAGAGTCAGATAATTGGGGATGTTTTGCACAAAACCGATGCCATAGAATTTTAAAATTCATTTCCATCACTCTAGAATCGTCATACGAAAATCACTATATAATTCGGTGTAAACAAAACAATTAATACAAGTTATCATTTGTGTTAATTAAATGAAGGGGTGAAATGTTTCATTATCAAAAGACACATGGGTTCAAATAACACCCTTTATAGGTCTATATAAATGAAAATTTATGAAGGAAAGAAGATGTATCTGTGGGTTTAATTTTGAAGATCAAAACAAAGAGTAGAGTCCAAGGAAGTAAAGAGAAAATATTTATCTAACAAGGGTGGAAGGGTGGAGCAAGGAAGGAATAATGTCCTTTACTGATTAAATTTTGAAGACAAGGGAGTTGGTGCTTCCTAGGGTTGGTTCCCTAAACAAGGGAAATAGTGCTTCCTAGGGTTGGTTCCCTAAACAAGGGAAATAGTGCTTCCTAGGGTTGGTTCCCTAAACATAGGAGTTGGTGTTTTTTAGGGTTCGTGCCCTAAAACAAGGGAGTTGGTGCTTCTGAGGGTTGAATCCCTAAACAAGGAGATTGGTGTCTCCCAATCATTATTGTAACTTGTATTATTGTATTGATTTTATATTCAAGATTACTATTTTTTATCAGTTGTTGTTAATAAGTTAAAATTATTAAAATTTTAAATAATTAACCAATACTAATTCACCCCTCTCAATATTGACCCAGTTTCCAACGATTGGTATCAGAGCAGGTTCTTTATGCATAGTCTAACAATTGGAAGGTAGATTCTGAAGAAATGGATCAACAATAGGTAATTGCTTCCAAAGAATTTATGCATTCACAATTCAAGAGAAGTCAATGCTATTCTAGGAGGATTAACCAATCCTATATTTGTAAAGGTAATGCACTGTAATTCAACAAACAATATCTAGGATAAACTGAAGGTCATATATGAAGGAGACAACAAATTTGAGGAAGCCAAACTACAAACCTATAGAAATCAATTTGAAAATTTGAAAATGAAGGAGGAAGAAAACAGAGTTGGATATATTCAAAGAGTTGATGAAATTGTCAATTCAATTAAAGAATTAGGAGAAGAAATCAAAGCAAACAAATTGTCCAAAAGATATTGAGATCATTCCCTATGAGGTATGATGCCAAAATTTATACCCTTGAAGACATAATAGATCTTGATAATCTCATAGTGGATGAACTACATGATATCTTGTTAGCACCTAAACATGTAAGAAGGGTATTTTTCCTAAAAGGCGCACCCCCCCATTGGCGAAAAGAGGGCAAGAAGTGGAGTAAAAACCCACTTATCCTAAGTTGGGGTGCAATTGCACATTTTGATAAGCGGTGAACAAATCTGGGTGGCCAGAATCTACATATCATTTATTAAGAGATAAAATTGCACACCATCCCCTCACATATCATTTATTAAGTGATAAAATTACTCAAAATGTGGTGAAATTATAATATGTAGACACAAAAGAACAAATAGTAGGCATCTTTACAAAACCTCTACCAAGAAGAACCTTTGAAAATCTTAGGAAGAAATTAGAAGTAATTTCCATATCTCATTAAAACTACAAAGGTTTGATCAGAAGAAAGAAACGCATGGAAAGAGGGAACATCACCTCAAGGGGAGAATCACCTCAGGTGGAGTGAATAAATATATATTCTTTCACTGTTCTCAAAGGGGGAGGATAAGAAGTACAAACCTGATTAAAAATAAGAGTTTTACTTTGTTTCCATCAATGCCAAAGGGGGAGAATGTGGGACCTAGTATTATGGGGTTCGCATTGATGAAAAAAAAGACCAATATGGTCAATGTTACGCATGGGGTTGGTATTGTAATTGATACAAAAATGATCAAGTAGATGTCAAGAAGTTTGGTATAAACATCTCAGAAAGAAGTTGAAAAAGTTGAAGTCGAAAAAGTTGAAGAAAAAGGTCGAAGTTGAAGTTGAAGGTCGAAGTCAAAGAAATTAGAGATCGAAATCGAAGAGGTCGAAGAATTCGAAGGTTGAAGTCAAAGAAATCGAAGGTTGAAAGTGAAGTTCAAAATAGAAGAGGTCAAAGAAGTCAAAGGTCGTAGTCATATAAGTACAATAAGTCTAAACTAAAGCAAGTCGGGTTTATCTAAAATCGAATTACTCGAGTCATTTTTTCTCCAAGTCGATTTGGTTCGAGTAGAAGTAAAGAAAAATACCTCGAAGATCAACGTCGAAAGAAAATTGACTAGGGAAATACAATTCGTCCAAAGCAAATCGAGATGACCAAATTTGAATCTCTCAAGTCAAAATTTCTCCTCGTTAATTCAACCAAAAATATGTCTGGCGATCGAATGAGGAAGAAAAATACGAAAAAAGGGTGAGACCAAGTCAAATCTTTAAAGACTAGCAAATGAGAGGGAACTAACCTTAATATCCATCATCACGTAAAATGTTTACAAGGTTATTTTAAATAGTCACCAACAAAGGATATATATGGAGGTTGATTTGGACATTCATGAAAAAGTAACATGTACTGAAGTCGATCTAGCATCTGATGACGAAAGGAAAATATGGGCAAGTTGTCTTCAAATAACCACTCATACCTTCCACCTCGCACATGTTCTGGGGAAATTGACCGTATTCCATCTAATTTGGTATGTTCTACACAAAACCCATGTCATAGAATTTTAAAATTCATTTCCATCACTCCAGAATCATCATACGAAATCACTATCTAATTTGGTGTACAAAAATTAATTAATAAAAGTTATCATTTGTGTTAATTAAATGAAGGGGTGCAATGTTTCATTATCAAAAGACACATGGGTTCAAACTACACCCTTTATTAGTCTATATAAATTAAAATGTATGAAGGACAGAATATTTATATGTGGGTTTCATTTTGAAGATCAAAACGAAGAGCAGAGTCCAAGGAGGTAAAGAAAAGATATTTATGTAAAGAGGGTGGAAGGGTGGAGCACGAAAGGACTAATGTCCTTTAATTATTAAAGTTTGAAGACAAGGGAGTTGGTTATTCCTAGGGTTGGTTCCCTAAACAAGGGAATTGGTGCTTCCAAGGGTTGGTGCACTAAACAAAGGAGTCGGTGCTTCATAGGGTTGGTGCCCTAAAACAAGGGAGTTCATGCTTCCTAGGGTTGGTGCCCTAAAAAAAGGGAGTTGGTGCTTCCTAGGTTTGAAGCTCTGAACAAGGATATTGGTGTCTCCCAATAATTATTGTAACTTATAATATTGTATTGGTTAAATTTATTAAAATTTTAAATAATTAACCAATACTAATTCACCCCTCCTCTCATTATTGACCAAGTTTCCAACACATAAGATCCAGAACAAAATTTGTTCATTTGTGAAACAATATGGACTATGAAGAACATCTAGTATAATGATGTGAATATTGTGGTGATGAAATTCACAGATCGCGTGTTACTATGGTACATGAAATATTATACTACTACACCTGCAGGAAAAACTAAAACATTGGCATATGTAAGACAAGACTTATTGAAAGAGTTATAGAAACCTAAGTATGAGTCGTAGAGAATTACAAAGCTACAGGGGATTAAGAATATAGTGAATGAATTAGTGTGGCATTATGATCAAAGATTCAAGATACTCAAGGATCGGTTGACATTCCAAATTCTAGATAAACAACCTAGAGAGTGGTTAACTGTAGTATTGTTGTCACATATACACTTCCCCTTCATATAGCAGAATATTTCATCGTAGTCTAAAGCTATAGAAATTTCTATAATTCGAAGCATCCCCTGTAGGATAAAATGGTACAATGATGTCTCAAGTTCAATTGCAGTTAGCAGTGTTGACTATTCAGTTGCAGGAATTTGTGAAAGGAAAAGAAAAGAGCGAGGTAGTACGATGTGTCACATGTCCAACAGAAGATCATCATAAGAATGAATGTCCAACTTTTTATCAATATTTGAATACAAGAGCTTTGAATCCATTAGGGGTATGGTGTGATATTTTCAATATGACGGGTCACCACCTTACTACTTTTCCATTGATGCAAAAATATCAGAGCACTGGAAGAAAGTTGTTTTGTAATTTTTGTAAGTCGTGGGACATGAAGAGAAGGATTTTCATGCATTTTATTTGATTAGAGAGTGCACCGTAGATGTATATAGATTCCATGGAGAAAAATCAGAAGGAGGAGTTATGAAGTATAATAATCCAAGAGGTTATAATCAAGGAGGAGGAAGAGGGTTCAAAGGCCGTGGAAGAGGAAGATTCGACAAAGGAATATGACCAATTATATGTTATAATTGTAATCATCCCTAACATTTTGCATGATATTGTATGAATCCTTGCATGACGTGCACATATTGTAGACATCTAGACCATGCAACAGAGGAGTTTTGAAAATAATGAGAGGGGGGGTGAATCAGTATTACCTTTTTAAATCAATTAGCATTTGTTTTTTTATTTTATTAATCACCACAATGAGTCAACAATGGACTTGTATTTAAAATCAATTATATAAATATAATTAACAATAATTATAAGGTTTTATAAAGAATAATCTGAGATAGTGAAGGACACCAATCCTTTTTAGAGCACTAACTCTAGGAGACAAAAATCCCTGTCTTCAGGGCACCAACCCTAGGAAACAACAACTCCCTTGTTTTATGGCACCAACCCTAGAAAGCACCAACTCCCTTGTCTTTAGGGAACCAACCCTAGGAAGCACCAACTCCCTTATTTCACACTTTACTTAGTAAAGGATATGAATCCTTCCTTGCTCCTCCCTTCCACCCTCACTACATAAGGATCATTGGTTCTTATTCGTGTACTATGATTTTGATTTGATATTATGATATGGACTACAGAGACACTTCTTCTTCACCGTTCTTTATTTCCTGTATACTCTTCCAACTGGTGTGAGTGTTGAAGCATTGTGTCCCTTTGTTTGGACCATTGCACCTATTTATTTAAATTAACAGTAATAACATTTGTCTTTTAATTTATAATTTGTATATCCCTCTATTATTATTCACACATTAACGTGAAATATTTTGAATTTAGTAAGAGGTATTTTCATAAATCGATCACAGGTATGGATCAATTTATTTTAACTCAATCCCATGCCTTCTTATTTTATTCTTAAGCTTCTGCTACATCCCCATTTCTCCAATAGATCATATCTGAGCTTTTCGAATAGTTTTCCAATGCATTGGATGTATTTGATCACTTAATATCAATCAAGACAAAATCCACATCTTGGCTGGTTCAAAGTTTCTTCCTCTATATGTTAAAATTCACACAGACACACTTTCAAGACCTCTATTCCCTATGACCAGAGACAGTGACTAAGAGCTAAGCCAAACGAGTGCTTAATCACTTATCAAGATTTACGATCCCGTTTTATTTGCACGTTTGAGATGGACGGTTCTCATTCACTTTGGGACTTCAGCCTTCAGCGCTTCGAGTAGTTTTTTTGGTACGAGAAGTTGGATATCCCTGAAGGATGTACTCCCGGAGTGATGTAGCTTGCCAACGTCACTGTTCATGTGGCACTACCTGAGTGTTTTCCACATGTCACCTTGATTCATGACTTTCATATACCTAATGTGCCAACTATACCTTGACACTTGTCACTAGACGATTGGGCTGCGTGTCATATTTGTCTTCTTCCACATGTCTTACTTCGTGGCTTCGGGAGTTTCAGAACTTTTATACCATCCTCCTATTCTTGTCAAAGTTCTCAATAGATCTACCACCATATATTTCTAATTGTCTTGATCCTATGGCCTCCATTTATTCTGAAACTCCAGGGTTCAAGAGTTCTTGGTTTATCTGAGTTGTTTATTGTTGGAGTAGTTCAAGGCCATATCTTACCACCTTCTTCATTAGCACATTCTGAATATTTTCACACCAGATCAACATTTGATGGCATTTCCTATTATTCCTCTGATCCGATGGTCGACGGGAGTTCGTGACTTAAGGGCTACGGTATTTGGGTAAACTTACATATTTTAGACTCCTTTTCACCGTAGTGGTCAGCGTTGGAGTTGACCACCTTCTTTCCTTTAGTGTGATCTGACGGTTTCAATTTTTTCATTCCAGATCAAATATTAATCCAGTGGCTAGGGAACCATCTGAATATCCTCCTTCACATCTGATGGTTGATATTTAATCCTTACCAACCTCTGACTTCACCCTGATGTAACAATCCTATATTATCCGGAAATAAGAATGAATGGCTCATGTAACTCGATCTTTACAAAATGATTTATTCACTCGCAGAACATTGTCTCATGTGTTATTTCAAATGCATCATCTCTTCTAATATTTGATAAATGTTGTTCCTTTTGAGCTTTGGATTTATACTGGATTCTTCTGCACCATGTTGACATCAATGACATTGTCGTACCACTATGTCCAACAAGGATTTCCCATATTTGATCACAAACTAGAAAGAATGTTAGGTATGTGTTGTATTATTTGCATGACTAGAGCTAGTGTCTACATTGCGTCGAGCGTGCAGTAGGGTTTGAAGGGGAAGATAACCCCCCTATGCGGGGGTTCGATGGAACCATCCCCAAAACATTTTTTTTTCCTTGGGAAACTTGTCACAGTTTTCCTCATTTTTTGTATTGCCTCAATTTTCGTGTCCATTGTTGGGTGGTTTTTCAGCACATGGGTTTTGCTGATGGTTTTCTATTTTCAGTTAAGGAATTAGGGTTTTTGACTAATCCATGTCATTGGGTTAGGGTTTTGGATTTCGTTGGCTCCTATATGTATATTGTATTGTAAACAATGTATCATTATGAATGAATACAGAATATGATGGTTTTCCCAGTTTGGGTTTCCAGGGGAAAAATCTTTGTGTAATGTGTGTATTTTCCATAGTATCATTTTTTTGTTATTTTATTGAAAATATGTTTGCAGTAAAATATTTTACAAGGTTAAAATCTACATTTGGTATCAGAGCTTTGTTGGCTTTAGGGGGATGCCTTTGTGGTCAATGGTTTGGCTCAAGACTGTGATAATCCTTGTTACAGTGGGAGATCTGTGGTATTGATTTTTCAGGTGAAAATAAATGGTGAGCAGTTTGAAAATGGAGATCAAGAAGTTTAATGGGAAATGTTTTGAGATGTGGAAGCTCAATATGGAAGATCTGTTGGTGGACAGAGATTAGTGGATCGCGGTGGATCCAAGTACTACACCTACATGAACTTTAGTAGATGATTGGAAAAAGTTGGACATGAAGGCAAAGAGCACAATATGACTCTATCTCTCAGATTCAATATTACTGAATGTGTCAAAGGAAGCTACAACCAAATATATATGGGATAATTTGGGGAAGTTGTATCATTCTAAGTCCCTAGTAAATAAACTTTTCCTGAGAAATAAGTTGTATAACCTAAGGATGAAAGATGGAGACTCGATGGCAGAGCATTTGAATGCCTTCAATACTGTGGTAATTCAGTTAGTATCTATTGTTATTAAAATTTCAGATGAAGATAAGTGTATCATTTTACTATGCTATTTACCAGACTCATGGGATAGTCTGGTTGTGTCCATAGGTTGTAATACAACTGCCTTGAAGTTTGATGAAGTGGTCTCATCCTTTTTGTTTGGGGAGATGAGATGGAAGAACATGGAAGGGAAAATCATAGATACATTATTTGCAAGAGGAAACTCCCATGAAAGAAATATATCTAAGTCCTCAAGTGGGAGATCTAAGTCTCAGGGTAGATCTAAATCTCTCAGGAAGTTTGTAAAGGTATATTGGAGATGTGGAAAAGAAGGGCACTACAAGAACTAGTGTAGATCCAAAATTGAGAAAAAGAAGGGATCTGAAGAAGCTCCTTCTACATAAGAAAATACCTCCAAGGAAGAAGGAGGGGATATGTACTTGGCTTCTTCAAGCACACATGTAGATAATGAGGCATGGTTGGTTGACTCAGGTGCATCCTTTCATATAACTCCCCATAGGGAGTGGTTCTGTGAATATGAAAGGTATGATGGAGGTAATGTTTCCCTAGGTGATGATTCGACAAACAGAATCATAGGATGAGGAAAAGTCAAGTTAAGGCTCATAGATAAAAGGATTAGAACACTACCTAGTGTTCTGCATATCCCAGTTTTGGCCAGAAATTTGATTTTTGTAAGCAAAATGGATGATCTAGGGGTAAAAACAATATTTGAAAAGGAAACATGTAGGATGGTTTGAGGAGCAATGGTGTTGTTGAAGGGAATTCGGTTTGGAACTCTGTATAAGAAGCAAGGAAACAATATTAGTGATGGGTGTAATAGTTCCATTGTTCTTGATATTGGAGTTTAAGAAGAAAGAACTCCTACAATCTTTGGAGAACAGGTTATGTCATGGCATCAAATACTGGGGCACATTGGAGAGAAGGGTCTTCAACTACTACATAGTAAAGGTATGGTTGAGGCTATGTCTACCTTCTCTCTATATTTTGATTTCTGTGAACATTGTGTTTATGGGAAGCAAAATCAGGTAAGATTCCCCTCTGGTGCAACGAGGGAAGAAGGAATTTTACAGCTATTTCACAGTGATCTTTTTGGACCTATGTTGGTCCCATCATTGGGAAAATATGTGTATTATGTCACATTTATAGTTGACTTCTCGATGAATACTTGGATATATTTCTTCAGGAAGAAATATGAAGTCTTTGATAGGTTTAAAGAGTTTAAGGCTCTTGTTGAGAAGAAAAAAAAGAATATAATTAAGGTGTTGACAAAGATAATGTCGGAGAGTTCTGCAGGAATGAATTTGAATAATTTTGTAAGAACTTTGGTATAGAAAGGAAGAAGACTATTCCATATACACCTCAGTAGAATGGATTTGCACAAAGGATGAACATGACGCTGATGGAAAAACCAATGTGCATTCTCAGTGGTGTTGGGTTAGGGAAAGAATTATGGGCAGAGGAAGTGGGTATTGCATGTTACCTAGTTAATAGATCACCCTTATCAACATTGTATGAAAAGACTCCATAAGAGGTATGGACTGGTAAGAAACCATCTCTCACACATCTCAAGGTATTTTTCTTTGAGGCCTGTGTTCATGTTCCAAAGGAAAACAGGAGTAAGATATATAAGAAGGATGAAAAGTGTATCTTTATTAGGTATAAAGATGGTCTCAAAGGTTATAAGATTTGGAACCCAGAAACTAAGAAGGTAGTGTATAGCAGAGATGTGGTATTTAGAGAAATGAAGGATGTTGGTAAACATGAAGTCCTACCAAGTAAGGAAGAACCAGAGAAAATAGAATTTGATATAAAGGATGATGAATCAAACTCTATAGAAGAAAAGGAATCAGAAAATGAAGATCCTCATACTCCATTATTGAGGAGATCAGTTCAATAAACAAGGCTACTGGAAAGGTATACTCCATCTGATTTTTGTTCAAATTTTGCTTTGTCTATTACTGATGATGATCCTAGAATTGTCAGGGAGGCAGTGGGTTCAGAGGATGGAAATCTCTGGAAAAAGGCCATGGATGAAGAAATGGAAACCTTGGATAATAATGAGGCTTGGGATCTAGTGGAGGTGTCGACTGGAAGAAATCCCATTGGCAAAAAATGGGTATTTAAAAAAATGTTGAATGCAGAAGGAAAAGTGGAGAAATACAAAGCTCATTTATTAGCAAAGGGTTATTCCCAGGTTGAGAGAATTGATTTTGGTGAGATATTTTCTCTTGTTTCCAAGTTAACTTCTATAATATTTATGTTATATTTTGTTGTTGCATTTGATTTTGAAGTAGAACAGATGGATGTGAAGACAACATTCCTACATTGGGATCTGGAAGAAGAAATCTATTTGACACATCCAGGAGGATTTGTTGTGAAGGGAAAGAAGGAGTTGGTATGCACGTTGAAAAAGTCCATGTATTGTTTAAAAAAATCACCAAGGATGTGGTATCAAAAACTTGATATTTATATGTTGGGACTTGGCTTCAAAAGAAGAAAAGAGGATCATTGTGTGTATTTTAACTTAATTGGTGATCATTTGATTTATTTGTTCTTGTATGCAGATGACATGTTGTTGATAGGAAACAACAAGGAGATTATCCAGGATGTGAAAATTCAGATGTCCTCTAAAATTGACATGAAGGATATTGGCGCTTCAAATTTCATTTTTGGTATGGAAATTCAAAGAGATCGAAAAAAGAGGAAACTTTGGTTAAATCAGAGAAAATATGTCGAGACAATATTGCAAAGGTTTAATATGAAGGAATGTAAACCGGTCAAGGTTCCTATCTTGTTGGTGTAAAGTTATCTGCAGATCAATTTCCCAAGACACAGGAAGAGGAGGAGGACATGTCTCTTGTTCCATATATGAGTGCAGTTGTGTTGGCAGCCATTTTTCATTTTTATCCTATCCTTATAAGCTGCCTACACCAGTGTTTTGCAACCCTTGATTTCATCACAATCTTTGAATAAAACAACACTATTATTTTGCGCATTTGCACACCTGCCTTTATTCTTGTTTTCACGACTGCAAGAGTGAAAACTTTGATTTTGAAGTCACATTAAAATCATCACTGGATTATTATGATTACTCTTGTCTATATGTTCATTGCATTTCCAATTTAATTATATTCGCACAGTTGGCAAGATACCAAGATATTTGCTCATTTAGCATTCTTTTGTTGTTAATAGGACTTCGTTTTTATAAGACTGTGATGATATTCTTATGATCGAATTTTTGATACATTGGTGGTTTGATGTTCTATAGTCTTTCATCGATTTCCTTGACACATTGGTTTCATGAAAACACATTGACGTTGTGGTTAGACCCTTGGTGTAATCATTTCATAAAACACATATTTGATATGATCGAACCCTTGGTGTTGATTTCGAATCATTGTTTTGGTTTTAAAACTATGCAAACGCTATGCTTATGCAAATTTTTGGGTCGACTTACCATAGATTTCATTAATTGAATGGCATTTTTTTTAACATAGTGATTTGAATCACCATATACGTCGTCGGTTGTACATTGGGAAATGACTGTTTTGCATGGGTTGATTTCATTCCACCACCCTCGCACACTCAGACATTAATGTCTCCCTCCTATCTCGGGTCATCTCTATTGATTTTTGGGTAAGCCTGTGAGCTATTCGATCCGGCGTATACCCTATTCAAACCCTTGCCCATTCACTCGGCTCACTGTGTGCCCCCGTCTATGGCACTTGTGGTGCACATAGAGCCAAATGGTAGCCAAACACTCCTACTGTTCGACAATGCTCGTAAGGATTTGGAAAATGGTGGTTGGCTGGTGTTTATCCAAAGGTTTGAGGGTTTCAACCTTTCGGTTGCCCAACAAATATCCCTCACCTTCGACGGATGCAGGGCTAAGGTCGGAGACATACAGCTCGAGCTAAGTGAGGAATTCCTAAGTCGGCTACAGGACTACCAGCTACAGGGCAAAGGTGGTTTAAAAATTCCAAAGTAGACGAGGTGTCGTGGCCACTCCTATTCACATCAAGGAAGATTGTTTCATGTGATAGAGGTATGCCTATCACTACCCTCAAACCCAGGTGGCACGATCTTTTGGTAATTGTTAAATAGTTTGTGACCTGCGAAGGTCGTTATGGCTTGGTATTTCTGTATCATCTTCAGTTATTGATGAATTTTATAGGCTACCCTCTAAATATGCCACATTATCTTTTGTGTATTCTGTACAAGATGTCCAAAAGATTCAAGCGTGAGAAGGCTGATAGCAGCCTTTTTCATCACTACTTGATCAAACTCATTATCGTCCACCGTTTGAGCCTTAGTGGTGATTGTTGGCAAGCCTTCCTATCTAAGAATGGCTTTGCCACTCCCGAGTCTGTCCAAGTGGACAAGGTTGTGGTTACTGAAACATTGGTTGGACCAGTTGTGCCACTTCATATCCTTCTACCCCCTGTCAAACCCTTGGATTGCCCCGACATGGACCTACCCGATACCGTGGCCGACCTGTGTGCTAAAGAAAATACTAAGGCCGTCAAGAAGCCTATGAGGAAGAAAGTCAAAGGTGATACTGTTGTCAATGGTAAGGGAAAGAAAAATGCCTGATGGATATCGATATGTGCTAGGAACAAACCCAAGCAAAATGTTGACCAGGAACCTATCGTCCTGAGCGAGGACTCGGACTCCGAAATTGAACGATTCTTGAATGAGGAATACCCCTATTCTCATGGCCTGTGCTCTATGGCACCTTATGACTATGTCTCAAACTTACCTCCGTGCCTCAAGAACGATCCTAAATTCCCGGGAATCAAGCTGCACAATGAAACCCCTGGTAACTTGAACAAACCCTCGCCTGTGATGCCGAAGCCCGATCTATCACCATGTACCCAATGTAATTCTTGTCTTGAACGTTATTACATCGAAATTCCCCTGTTGCAATCTAAGATCAAATCGTTAGAGGAACGGGTGACAGTGTTGTCGAAGGAGAACGACAGGCTACAAGCCAACGAGAAGAAACAAAAAACCACTGGTTCAATTGTCTTCAGAAATGTCGAAGCAGCAACGACCTTTGTCAATTCAAAATTATCATGACCGAGCTATTTTCTTACTGTCCAGGTATGTGTTTCGATATTGATTTTGTTTTATGAATTGGTTTGAACTAATGTAACCGATTGGAGTTGTTTTCAATTAGCTCTGTTCGTTTTAATAGATTTAAAACGATTCTGTTATACTCGGATCACTAAAAATGATTTCGTTGTGAATCATGTACAGTAGATTCGTTTTGCTAAAATCAAATATAGCTATGATTTGGTTATGAGATTTTATGGTGCTCATATTAGTATAAGCAATTGAGTTGTTTTTTATTCTGTTTGGGTTGCTTTTGAAACAATTATGTACGTTTCAATTAGGATAGTCAATTGGGTTTGATTTCGATTAGTTCTGTTTGTTTCTAATAGATTCAAAACAATCTTGTTGACTTCGATTTACCAGGAATGATTTTGTTTTGTATTGAATCAATATTTTTGTTTTGGATTATGATTGTATTTGATCTATACAAAAGATTTGTTTGTTAAAATCGGACACAGCTATGTTTTGGATTGATACGATTTTGTTGTTTTTGGATTATGTCGGCTCTAAGTTAGTTCAATTTATTTCTTATGGTTCGATACTGTATGCCCTCGATTAGCATGATCGTTTTCATATGTGTTGAAGATTGGTTTGATGTAGTTCTATTAATTTTAAATTAAATTAAAGAAAAATGATGATCCTGTTAGTTTTGTTTTGATTCGACTACGATTTTGTTAAGTGCTGAGTCAACATAAACTATTGCATGAATGATTTGTTTGATCGGATACAGTTTGTGTCGATTGAAATTGATTCATGAAAATGATTTCATTGGTTTCGAATTGTCTAAACGATTTTGTCTGCTCCGAATTGGTAATAACAAGTGTTGAACAGATTACATGTATCTCTATTACCATTCTGTTGAACATGATTTCTGTCTGTCTCAAATTGGCATAAAGATTTGGTTATTTCTGGCATGAGCGATTTGCTTGGAGTTGATTTAATAAGTAAAGATTTGGTTTAATAATTCGAATATATTTCTGTTAGTTTTGGATGGATTTCAAACGATTCTGTTTTCAAATTAGACCAGCTACAGAATCGCAAGATTTTGTAGCTAGTCTTAGAATTTTGATTTTTGTTAATTTTACCAATAAAATATCACCTAAACTTGTCTATTCTTGTCCACTTTCAGGTGCATACGAATTTCAATGATCAATGGGATATGTTGTGGCATTTTAGGAGATACTTTTGTGATATAGTTCTGTTATAGGTTGTTAGCTTTAGTCAGGAATAGAGACTTGGGAGATTATTCCCAGATTTTTTATAAACTATTTTTGATGATTTCCACAAGGATGTTTTACCCTGTGGTCTTTAAATACTTGTTATTTTTGTAAATGACCCATCATCATCACGGTTGGGAGAACCAAACTGTGTATTTATAATACAAACTGGGATGAAAGTTGTTGTCTTGTAACAGCTTTAGCTTTCAATATATCAAACTTTTATTTCAAGTTTTCTTCATATCAGTTTGCAATTAATTATCAACTACTTTAGCTATCATGATTCATTGCATGTTGATGTGATTTGGTTTATGTGTTATCCATATCTGATGTCTCTTATTTCTTTTTAATACAACAATTACTTTGTTTCAATTTAATGAATAAAGGTTTATCTTCTTCATTAATTGAACTGTTCTGTACAAATCTTGCACAGGGATTTATCTAACTGCGATGATTTCTAAATTATAAGATTGTTGTAATTTTTTATGTCTTGTTTGTTCTGTCATTTATATTTAAAGAGCACTGTTGCTTCCTGTTTACGAGAAGCTTGTGGAGAATCTGGTGCAGGTTTCCTCCCACCGAACAACTAAATCAACTATTGCATACAGGACAAACTTGAAGCGTTACTTCAGGTCAGTTTGCTATTTGTTATTTAATAGTTAATTTATTAGTGTTATTTAAGTAGTTTAGATAGATATATATATAGTTCAGATTTATAGTTAGAGTTATTATTTTAGTTGCTTAGTTTAGATAGCTTTTATCAATTTCTTTCTTACAAAATTATAAAAAATCAATAAACAACAGTTTTGCTGTCTAATGACAGCTCACAAATGTTTTTCTCAGGTTTTCGATTTAAAATCTGTAATCTGTAAATATTGTACATTTGTAGTTAGATCTAAATTTGTTGATAATTGAACATTTAATTCCATAGAATTATTGTTGTATATTATAGACAATAGACTGTATATATTTATTTTAGATTTGATTATTAGTTTGCTTTAATTATTGTTTTCATTTAGATTAGTTCCTTAGTGTAGTTTTCTTTTGTTTTCCTAGCAATTAGATCGGCCAATGGAGCTGCTAAACCCATCAGGGTGGATCATCCCAAACAGCTTGGGTTATTTAGACAACCCCGGACCGGATCCACTCTTCCAGTTGGTGAGCGTTCATTTTCGCCCGTCAACAAATTGGCAGTTTGATGTATGTAATGGTATGTACTAGACTGGATATTTCACATGCAGTGGGAGTTTTGAGCAGGTATATGTCAAAACCAGGGAAGGAGCATTGGAAAACAGTAAAAAGGGTTTTCAGGTATTTGTGTGGCACTGCTAGCTATGGATTGTGCTACCAAGGAAGACTAGGATTGGACAGAGTGTTGGATATACATGGCTTTGTTGATGCAGACTACACAGGATATCTGGATCACAGGATATCTACAAGTGGGTATGTGTTTAACTCGTTTGAAGGAGAAATCATTTGGATGAGAAAAAGACAAGCTATAGTGGCACTTTCAACTACAGAAGTTGAGTACATGGCAACCACCCATGCAAGTAAGGAAGAAGTATGGTTACAAAGATTGTATTTAGGTATTGGGTTGGTATAGGAAGTTGTAAGGATAGATTGTGATAGTTGAAGTGCATTTTTCTAGCGAAGAACCCGGTTTATCATTCAAATAAAAATCATATTGATATTCAATATCACGTTGTGAGAAACATGGTTGAAGAAAAGACAATTTTGTTGACAAAAGTGGACACTTTGAAGAATTGTGTAGATTCATTAACAAAATATATGAGCACTAAGTTCTCTTGGTGTAGAGGATACATGGGCATTGCTTCCCTGGATTGTTGATTATGTAACCTTGTAACCCATTATATGCAAAGAAAACAACAAGTGGGAGAATGTTGGGTATGTGTTATATCCTTTGCATGACTAGAACTAGTGTCTATGTTGTGTTGGGTGTGCAGGGGGGTTTGAGGGGAGGTCTAATTTTTTCCTCGGGAAATGTGTCACATGTTTTCCTCATTTTTCATGTCTCCTCAATTTTCGTGTCCATTGTTGGGTGGTTTTTCGGCACATGGTTTTTTCCGATGGTTTTATATTTCTGGTTAAGGAATTAGGGTTGTTAACTAATCTAGGTCATTGGGTTAGGGTTTTGGATGTCATTGTATCCTATATGTATATTTTATTGTAAATAATGTATCACTATGAATGCATATAGAATATGTCGGTTTTCCCAGTTTGAGTTTCCAAGGGAAAAGTCTCTGTGTAATGTGTGTTTTTTCCATTGTATCTTTTTTTTTTATTGAAAATATGTTTGTAGTAAAATATTGTACAAGGTTAAAATATATAAATAAAAGAGGAACCCAAATGTATAGATGATAGTTGCAGAAGAGTGTGAAAGATGACATAAGATAGAATAAAAAACCCACGTAGGAACAAGAACCAGAACTGATGTGACAAATCAAGGAAATAGGATCCATCGGTGGGTCAAGAAAGTAACAGAACCTCTTCCATTGTTTGATCATAGAAAAGAGAAAGAGACGTACAAGAAATCATGAAAAGAAGTGATAGGAGAAAAATGGATAGCATCAACTTCAACCATGCCCTATGTGCATCACATGTCATCGATGTATGATATTCCACTAGTCTATTACCATTCATAAAAAAAACTTGAGAAGGTAAGTACGTTGAAAAGTTTCTTAAGAAGTTGTTTAGAGATAATGATATATGATTCTTCTTTAAGTATGTTTCACAGAATGATAGACCATTGTTCCCAAGAGAAAGAGATACCTTTCACACATCGAGTAATTAACCAGGTGCACCGAAAGAAAATAACGAATAGGGAGTTTTGACTCAATGCATAGATAGGAGACTATGATGTGGAAATTATTATTTTGGATCTAGGTTCCGATGTGAATGTCATTATGAAGTGAACCTAGGAAATGATGGTTAATTTGGATTTGATCTAGTCTCCCATTCAGTTGAGGTTATCAAATCAAAAAAAGATTGTTCCAATTGGAAGGTTGACAGAAGTAAGTGTTAGTATTGATGGAGTGTGCAGCTTGGCCAATTTTGAAGTGATAGAGATAGTGGATGGTAGTACCCCTTACCCAACACTAATTGGACTTGATAAAGCCTTTGAAAACCAGACTATCACTGATATGAAGAAGAGACACATGATATTTGAACTAAAAGACTTGTACTTTACTACACCATTGGATCCTACTAAAGAAAGAAGATATGTAGAACCAGTAAAGGGAAAATATCTCGATAACCTATATAATATGACCACATGGATGGAAGATTATTTGAATCCTACAGTTGATGGTGCACTTAGTTGGAGAATCATTAGTTCATGCACATCGGATTCAAAAGAAGCTTTGGAGAACAAGGAACAAATATTGCATGAAGTGTGTACAAGGAAACATGATCGGATTACTCATTCGTTGTGATGGATTGGAACTAAGGTGTGTGGTCCTCTGAGGTATCACAGAATAACCGATGTAGATTATTTTATAAGATAATTTGAATTGAAAATATCATATTAGCATATATTACTAGTTTTAGATGTCGTGCTGAAAGCAACCTCAACAAGATGATGGGATGCGCATAAGGATGGAATAAGAGATTGGCAACAGTGCAAAAGGATATTACAGGTTAGGTTATGGATAAATAATGAAGATACTATGTAGAAGTATACAATATTGATTTATCCTGTGGATCATGTTACAAAGCGAACAATGACATGGAGATCAGTACCTAAGAAATAATGGACACATTTGTTTGCAAATGCCCCAGACACGATCCTGAAGAACTAGTACATAGAACTGGAAGAGTGCATAGGAACAACAAATTGGGAAGAATTAACTTGCAATTTCAAGGTAACTTTTATTTTGAATATGATGCTCCTTTCATTGAATCATCTTTGCAAGTCATCAAGAACAAGATTTTTCATTAGAAAACTCGATGGTATTGGTACCCTTGTATAGTGCACCTAGATTTATTGTGACAGTTGAAGAAGGTTTTTGTTTTTATAATGTTGTTGAAGAAGACCAAGAAGAGGAAGACCCAAGTAATGTGCAAATACCAAAAACTAAAGGAGAGTGCATAGTAGAGTGACCATAGCTTTAATATGTTGTGTATGAAAAACCATTGAAAAAATGTAAAGTAAATATTGGAACACAAGAGAATCCCAATTTTGTGAACATAGGAGACTATTGGAGTGAGGAAACAATTGAAAAGATTGTTGACTTATTACGTGAATATCAGGACCTGTTTCGAACTACTTTTTTAGAGATGAAGGGGATTGTTGGGAAGTTAGGAGAGATGAAGATTCATTTGAAGCCAGAAGCTAAGCCCATGAGACAAAGACCCTATAGATTGAACCCAATGTATAAGAAAAAGGTGAAAGGGGAGATAGACAGGATGTTAGAAGAAAGAATTATTGAACCTGTTGAAGAATCATAATGGATCAGTCCCATGGTAGTTCAATACAAGGAGACAGGGGGAATCGAAATATGTGTAGATTTGAGGAAACTAAATGATGTTTGTTTACATGATCCATTTCCTACACCATTCACATATGAAGTTTTGGAGAATGTAGGAGGTCATGAACCATATTCATTCACTGATGGATTTTCAGGATATCACCAAATCAAGATTGCACATGTGAATAAACATAAGTCAACCTTTGTGATAGAATGGGGATGCTAACAATACAAAGTTATGCCTTTTAGGTTGAAGAATGCACCAACAATATTTTCAATAGTAGTTGTCGTGGCTTACAAAGAGTTTATTACTAAATTCTTAGAAGTATACTTTGATGATTGGATAGTATTTAGTCTTTCAAAAGACCATGTTGAAATTTTGTGCTTAATCTTGGATAGGAGCAAGCAATACTAGATCTCGTTGAATTTGAAGAAATGTGCACCTTTTGGAATCTTGTTGGGTCATGTGGTGTGTAAATAGGGATTGTTAGTTGATCTTGCAAAGATAGTTGTGATTGTTGAGTTCCCACCACCTACTTCAATGGGACAATTAAGAGAAATGTTGGGTCATACAAGGTATTATAGAAATTTTATCAAAGGATATGCATAGATCACAACCCTGTTGGAGAAATTTTTGAAGAAGGAAGTTAAGTTTCAGTGGAATGAGGAACGTCAATAGAGTTTGTACACTCTAAATAAAAAAAATGGTTACATCATTGATATTAGTATTCCTAGACTGGAATAATGAATTTCATGTTTATGTTGATGCATCCTCTATAGCAGCAGGTGCAATACTAGCTCAACCAGGAGAAGGAGATTTAGATCATCCCACTGCATTTGCAAGTAGGAAGTTGTCAACCATTGAACATAATTATACTACTATAGAGTGAGAAGGATTGGAAATGGTGTATGCATTACAAAAGTTCAGAAATTACCTTTTGGGATCACATTTTACGTTGTATACATATCATTCTACATTGAGATACCTAGTTAATAAGCCAGTGTTGTGGGGGGGGGGGATTACGAATATGGATATTATTGTTTGAAAAATATGATTTTGAGCTAATTGTGAAACCAAGGAAATTTTATTCAAGACACGATCACTTATTGTGCATACTATCAGGGGAAGATGTGGAATATGTGAAAAAAAATTCGCATACATGTGATGTCTGTCAAAGACTTGGGAAGTCTTCATGGAGATATGAGATGGAGTTAGTAATACAAGTGATAGTATAGGATTTTGATAAATGGGCCATTGATTTTGTTGGACAGATTAATCCACCAGCAAAGAGGTTAGGAGCAAGATACATCATTACTCTGACAAATTACTTGACTAGATGAGCTGAAGTGGAACCAGTCAGAGATTGCAACACAGAGACAACTCTGTGATTTTTGTTTGAAACTGTGGTTAAAAGATTTGGATGCCCAAGAATACGATTGCATATTTGACAAAGGAATTTCATATTCATCATAAGAAGAGAACAATGTATCATCTTTAGGAAAATGGAATAATGGAAGCATTCAATAAGATCCTAGAGCATGCATCGATGAAGGTGTGTAATGTGAGTCGATACGACTAGGACCTGAGGATTTCAATAGTGTTTTGGGCGTACATGAATAGAAGTAATAAGTTGATAGGAAAGACACCATTCATATTAGTGTATGGCCAGGAAGCACTTATGCCTATGTAATTTATTGTGTCAAGTATGTGCATTGTCGCATTGACAGAGATTACATATTCGAGCGCAGTAAAGAAAATATTGTCGTAGTTAGTAGAGTTGGAAGAAGACCGTTCTGTCGCAAGATTTCATCATCAATTTCAGAAAGTGTGTGTGAAATATTGGCATGAATGACACATTAAACAGAAGAAGTTCCAGACTTGAGACATAGTTTTTCTTTATCACAACAAGTTTTTACAATACCCTACAAAGTTTCATATGCATTGGTCGGGTCCATATATGATCAAATTTTTGATAGAAGCATGTGTTGTCCAGTTGGAAAAACTGACTGGAAAATTTGTGGAAGGATTGGTTAATGGTAGTCTCTTGAAACTATATAGGGACAGTCATGCTTCTGCGCACTAGTCTTAGCGCGCAATATGTGTACCATAGTATCTATATTATAGTGTATTATAGAAGAAAAATCAAAAGAAAAGATGAAAAGAAATAAAAGAGTTTTAGTTAAGAGACAAAAGGCTGAAGTTATGCAT
This sequence comes from Picea engelmannii, assembly GCA_009831015.1. NCBI lineage: Eukaryota > Viridiplantae > Streptophyta > Pinopsida > Pinales > Pinaceae > Picea > Picea engelmannii. The sequence goes on from ML782800.1 coordinate 551,001, forward strand.
AAGGTATTGTTTAAACTAAGTAAGGAGAGAAACCAGAAAATGTCACAGAGATGTAGAAAAGAGGAAGCAATTGTGTGTAGGAAGGAGGATGGACTTACGATATAAATTTGTGCAGAAGGCAGGAAACGCATTAAATAATATACATGATAGGACAATAATTTAAGAGTAAACATGACGGTGAGCTAATGGAGTCACGTAATCATAAATGAAAAACGATGAGAGGATTTTGATAGGCTGGAAAATCTAGCATCTGATACGTTGGAGGATACGAAGTTAATGAAGAGTTGGGGAAATAATTGAAGGTGAACGTAAGTGTATTAGACTAAAAATTTGGGCATGAAGAAGAATAGAAAAAACTAGTGACATTCTATAAGAGAAGATGAAGGGTCGATAAGGAAAGGTTATTATTGTTCGAGAATTTCATAGAGATAGAAAGAGTTGAGAGATTTTAACAAAGCCAAGCAAGAAAGTTGGAGATGTGAGTTAGTTGCAGAGAGCAATGGCACCACTAAAGATATGAGAAGATTCATCAAAATAGAAGAAATAATGGACTAGGAAGACATCGATACATGTATTCAAGGAAACTCTAGGAGCATTAGCATCAGGGCCAAGCCTGATTAATTTTCCGAAGGATTATGCACCACCGAGGAAGTAAAAAATGAAGTAGGTTAAACTATGAAAGGAACCAAAATATGAACTTTTTTAACCAGATATCCCACCGCGTGTAATCATTGAGGAGGATGTGTTAGGAACAGTAGGGAATCTGACATATGCATACCAAGACTTGATAGATATTAAAAAATTTCCAGAGTTGGCACTAGATAAGTACATGACCGTAAAGCTCACCCCAAATTCATAGGCAACAATAGTAGAGCCACATGAATGGGAAGCATGGCTAGACAAAACATGCATTTTCAATATGCCAAACATTTTGCACTTTGGTAGGAGCGCGGAGATAAACATTTGTGTCAATTTGTTGCTCAATTGTGTCCATGAAGGGTTTTAATGATTAGATAGGACAATGTCGATAGACCTTGAAATCATCATGTGGATCACCAAGTTACCAACAATAGGGGAAGACCCACTACCATTATTCACAGACAAGTCAAAGGAGAAGGCATTCGCAAAAAGAATGAAGGATAAATATGACACATTCAGAGAAGCGCGCGGTTTGGATGTTGTAAGTATTAATAATGATATAGTCATCTTCATGACATAGGTTTTGTCCTGTAAGTTGTTGAGAAAATGTTGCAAAGATCAAGTAACATCATATGTAATAGCAAAAACTGAAAAGTGTGTCGCATGAGTACAATTGAAGTGTGTGATGTTCCTGTTGAACCAGTTTTTGATGGATTGCATGTAGGCACAAGATAAGGGAATTGAATTCCATTGTGCATGGATATTGATATTGATTGCATTAGTGGCTTGGAGAGAGTCAGAGGACACTCAATTTCTGGGAGATACGAAGAAACCATGTTTAGCAGTGAGATATATGAATTTATGGTATATTATGCACAAGGGAACACATTTGGATAATAACATTACTTCATATGTTTACAAAGAAGCAACTCAGTAGAGAATTCAAGATACACCGCACATACTACCACAGGTAGTGGAAGCATACATGGGGATTACACATTTTAAAGAAGGAAGACACTACATGTATATTAAAGACAAGAGGGACCCAAATCAGCAATGGCTATTGAGAAGATACAAGTTTAAAGAAGATGAGGTTGGGCATATTATAGAAGATTGGGAAGAAGAATCGAAAACCCCAGTACCAGAAATAAAGAAACAAAAAATCAGAGAACGAGGCAGAAAAAGAAGGAGAAGAAGAATAAGAAGAACATGAAGGAGAAGGAAATTGAACATGAGAAACACAGAAGATGGTATCATGCCACGGAGAGAATAGGAAAGAGAATGATAAGGGGAATCCAGTACACCAATTAAAGAAGAGGAAAGCATTCAAGGAAGTGGCCACCCAGGCCTTGATAGAAGATTACTTAGAGAAGATAGGTGATCAAGTGAAGGAAGTGACAGATGAAGCATTTCACTATCAGCGTGGAAACAAGAAGAGATACAAACATATGTGCAGGAGAATATAGCTTCATTATGTTAGCTTTTGGAAGCATACAAAATAACACCAAAGAAAGGATCAGAGGCAGAGTATAAGAAGATTACAACAAATATGATAGAAGAAGGGATGACGACCTCCCACCCATCAGAAGTGTTAGTAGAGATTCGAATGATAAATATATCATCAAGGGCTATAGATTTCCCATTGTCATAGATGCAGGAGCAAGCACAAGAATTAATTCATATTGGCTTAGTCTTGTCATAGTTTTCGATGAATGCATTAAAGGGTTTGTAGATAAGTGTCACGTAGAAGATAAATTTGCACGTAGATTTGACGACAAAGGAATTGACTAAAGTAACAAATGATAAGGAAACATTGCATATAGAATACAACAAATTTATGATGGAGTGGGATGAGGCTAAAAAAAGAGCAGGAAGGTTGAAAAATGCATTACAGGAAGTGTACGAGAATTTCCCAAAGATACCAATGGAAATTGACACTCCACTATAAGAACAAGTGTCGAAGATTAGTGTCGTAGACTTATAAACAAACACAATGCCAAGAAATCCACCTAAGGAAAGGGAGAAAAGAGAGAAGACAATGATGACAATAGTAGAAAGTATCAATACCTTAGAGGAGGAGTGTGCCAAGTTGTATGAAGAAAGAACACAAGTATGAACTTGGCTAATAGAAGATGCAAAGTTTCAAGGAATAGGGAAGAAGTTGCAGGTTGCGTTGGAGGAGGCACAAAATTTTAAAGAGATGATGAGCACTAGGGAAAAAATATAAAATATGGTTGCAATCGCAGAGAATAGGAAGTTTGACTTAGACATAAACAAAATGAGAACAAAATAGTAGGCTCGTGCACATAAGATAGAGAATTTGCAAGCATAATCATTCTAGGTAGCATAGGAACTTGTAGTTACATAAAACATCGTGAAGCAGGCGGTGCAAGACAAGGTAGAGAAGTTGAAGAGCCCCATTACTGCAAAGAAAACAAAGGAAATTTTGTAGCAGGAAACCCAAGTAAAGGAAAAGGTTGTGACTGCAAGCGAAATGTTCCAAAGGTTCATCGAGATGTGGAAAAAGGCTTGAAGTGGCTTGGGACAAGCCACAGGTGAGTGTTGGGGGTGTGTTCGAGTAGGACATTTTGGGACAAATTTTTGGAATAGCACAAGATAAAACTGCGTGAAAATTGGCTAAAGATAAACGCATGTGGAAGAAAGGAAGACAATTAGTGCATTTTTAGGGTCCAATACGTGTGAAAGGAAAAAGTTAGTTAGAAGTAGTTAGACAATTTTTCCACATTGCAATGGGCTAAGCCCTAATATAAAAGTATAAATATGTAATTGGTTAGACAAAATAAATGATTAATATGAATATGTTATATGTTATATGATGGTTTTTCACACATGATGAATGGTCTAATGAATGAATATTAAGTATGATGAATATGATGAATGTCTCCCATTCCTCCATGACTATGGAAACCTGGTTCTTACAGTCCCCATAGGTACCTTGGGTGAGAATTCACCTACTTGCGGGTGATTCCGAAAGGGTTGGTATCTTTAGGGTTTTATTGGTGACTTAATTATGAAACTTGGGTCTTCCCACTGCATGCCAACACTAATTGTATGATCCAATATAAGGGAATAAGTCTGAATTATTGGGAGGAATCCATTAACTGTGTAAATTACATAGTAAATCACACTCCCACAAAGGATCTCAAAATATAACACTAGAAGAAGCATGGAATAAAATTAAGCCAGATGTACATCACTTCCATGTATTTGGTAGTATAGCGTGGGCTCACTTCCCTAATGAGAAAAGGAAATCATTGCAACCTAAAATTGAGAAGTGTATATTTGTTGGTTACTCTGAAGATGTCAAATGTTACAAACTTATTTAACCACATTTTAATGAAATTATTATTAGAATAGATGTTAAATTTGATGAAAATATCTTGGTCTATGAACCTAATTCAATGTTTGTGTCTTCTTTAGCCTGCGATTCATCTTCGTCATTTGTGCCTTCTTCTATTCCTATTCGGGTTGCTTCTTCTTCATATGAAGACAGTGAGGATGAAAATCCACCTCCACTTTCTCACCTTCCTCCACATGAGTGCATTGAATATGAACCTATACCAACACCATCGCTTCCTAGATGGGTTCGTTCAACATGAGAAGCATTTGGTGATCTTTCCATTGATCATTTATATTAACACCAGACATGTTCATAGTTCTAGTGACCCTCCTCTCTTTTGGCTCAAGTTTCATAGACTCATGATCTAGATATATTGGAGGAAGCTTCAGGTCATCTAGAATGGGATAAAACAATGAATGAAGAGTATCGATATTTAATAATGAATGATACTTGGGATCTTGTACCTCTTCCGAAAGGAAGAAAAATTGTCATATGTAAATGGGTCTACAGAGCTAAGTATGCATTAGATGGAAGTGTTGAAAGACACAAGGCTCAGTTACTTGCTAAGGGATTTTCCCAAGTTGAAGGAATTGACTATGATGAGACATTTTCCCTTATAGAAAAAGTGAACTCCATCCTCCTTGTTCTAGCCCTTGCATCCTCACATAAATGGGAGGTCCATCAGATGGATCTCAAATCCTCCTTCTTGCATGGGGATTTTCAAGATGAAATCTAAATGGAACAACCTCCTGGGTATTTACAAAATGACTCTAGCCTTGTTTGTCACCTTATGAAATCTATATATGGTCTTAAGTAAGCTTCCCGAACTTGGTATGCCAAAATGGAAAACTTTCTTCTTGACACCATCTTTTCTAGATGTCACTCTGATCCAAATTTCTATACCAAGAAAGTAGGAAGCCATCTCATAATTATTGTTCTTTATGTTGATGATATTATCCTCATTGGTAGTGACCCTAAAATTTTAAGTTGTGTGAAATACAACCTTAAGAAGAAATTTGAAATGCCAGACATAGGATTTTTGCACTATTTCCTTGCCCTCCAAGTTTTTCAATCCATGGAAGGAGTTTTTATTTTCGATTCTAAGTATGCTTGTGACCTTCTTCATTGATTTCACATGGAATATTATAAACCAGTCCCTTATCCATTCCAATCTAGAGTCAAACTTGTTTCCACCTATACTTCTTCCGAATTTGATGTCACTTTGTATCATCAATTAGTTGGTATCCTCTTTTACTTGACTCATACGCATCCTGCTATTTCCTTTGTTGTTGGTATTGTTTCTCGGTGTATGAAAACACCCCATGAAATCCATTGGAAAGTAGCTAAGAAGGTACTTTGATATGTTCAGGTTACAATTCATGTCATAATACATTACATCTTAGGGGGGACTCCTTTATTGGTTGGTTTCACTCATTCATATTGGGTTAGCAACCCTAATGATTGAAAGCATACTGCAATTTATTGTTTCATCCTTGGTTCAGGACCTATCACATGGGCTTGTAAGAAACAACAAGATATTGTTCTTTCTTCATCACAAGTAGAGTACTGAGCAACAATTAATGCAATTGAAGAATACTTATGGCTTCAATAGATCCTTTCATAGTTTGTATTCCAGCAACAACTTCGAAAAACCCTCTAGTGAAAAAATTAGAGTAGCATCAAGCTTGCCAAATACTCAGTTCAATATCAACGCAACAAACACATCGATATACACATGCACTTCATCAGAAAGCTCATTCATGATTGAGTTATCTCTTTTTCACTACATAATATCAAGTTGCAGACATTTTCATAATGTCTCTTACAAACTAGAAGTTCTCCAAACTTAAATCTATGATAGGAGTTCAGGAAGTTGTCATTAAATGGGGATAGACTCTAATGCATCCTTTCTTCTCCTATTGGGATAGACTCTAATGAATGGTCTAATGAATGAATGTTAAGTATGATGAATATGATGAATGTCTCCCCATAGCTACCTCAGGTGAGACTTCACCTACTTGTGGGTGATGTTGAAAGGGCCAGTGTCTTTAGGGTTTTGTTGGTGATTTAATTTTGAACCTTGAGTCTTCCCACTGTGCACTAACAAATGGTTTTGTTGTCAGGACCGTAATCTTCAACTAAGGGGGGTGTGGAGAAATACTAAGGACGAGAATGGAAAATGGTTGGACATGAAGGTGATCATTTTTTTTGTATATCAAAATAAGAATCCATGGATTAGTGCTGAGAAATGGCTACAGAGGTATGTGTTTACAAATTTGAATGAAAATTTCTTTGTTGATTTTTTGAATATTTTAGTAGATTGGATCCATAGGTTAGTTGAACAGCATGAAATATTTTCCATTATTGTTCTGAAAAATTAGATTCCTGAGTTAATTTGGAAAGTCAATACTATAAGTAATCAGGTATCACAGGTAGTTGATTTATGGTTGGATAGTATACTGGTAGGTTACATTACTGAAGTTTCCATAGATTGTACTCAGTCATGTAGTGCTAATGAAAGAGAATTATTTAAAGGAACGTGTGAATGATAATTGAAGTCGCTATCTACTTGGACTAAGATGTTGTTGTGTGATAAGGGAGTTACAAGGATGTAATCTGATTTCCCTAGAAGCTAAGCACTTTCACGCATAAGGGGGACTAGGGGTTGACCAAGAAATGGTATGAGTGTTGTAGGGAAGAATGAATGAGGAACAAATGGGATGATGATTTCGAGAGAATAAGAGTGTGAAATGGATAAATATATTGGAGTATTTCACAGTGGTAAGAGATTTAGGTGGATGATAGAGAGGAGAAACACAATGAATTTGAAGAGAGAGAACATGTGTAATATTCTAGATCATACCATGCATAGAAGGTAAGCTCAGTCCAATAGAAGATCCCACTCAAGCCAGAATCTACATCGAACCCACGACCTCTTGTGCATATCCAAGGTATGAAGAAACTTTTTCGATTGTAGTTAATAAGGGAAGTAAGGATAACAGTCAGAATAGTGGAAGTAGTACAATAACCTATCTTCGAATAGTATCACCAAGGAGGAATATCACGTAGAATATGATGGAAGGAGTAGATCCCACTTTAATAATGCATTTATTTCATGGGGTCAGTCCAGAATGTTGGACCTAATAATATGGGGTTTGCATTGATGAAAAAAAGGACCAATATGGTCAATGTTGGGAATGGATTTGGTATTGGAACTGATACAAAAATTGTCAAGTAGATGTCAAGAACTCTAGTATAAACATCTCAGCAAGAAGTTGAAAAAGTTGAAGTTGAAGAAGTCGAAGAAAAAGGTTGAAGTTGAAGGTCAAATTAAAACAAATCGGAGTTCAAAATCAAAGAGGTCAAAGAAGTCGAAGGTCAAATTTAGATAAGTAGAAGAAGTTGGAACCGAAGCAAGTCGGATCGATATAAAATCAAATTACTTAATTCAGTTTTTCTCTAAGTCGAGTTTGATCCAAGTAAAAGTAAAGTAAATTACCCCGAAGATTGATGTCGAAAGAAAATTGATTCGGGAAATACAAGCCTTCCAAAGCAAGTCAGGACAACCAAAGTCGAATCTCTCAAGTCAAAATTTCTCCTCGTTAAGTCAACCAAAAATATGTGTGTCGGTCGAATGAGGAAGCAAAATATAAAAAAAGAGTGAGACCAAATCGAATCTTTAATGACTAGTAGCTAAGAGGGAACCGATTTTAATATCCACCATCAAGTAAAATGTTTACACGTTGATTTTAAATAGTCACCAACAAAGAATATATATGCAGGTTGACTTAGACATTCATGAAGAAGTAAAATGTATTGAAGTCGATCTGGTATCCGACGACCAAAGGAAAATATGGGAAATTTTTCTTCGAAGAACCTCTTGTACCTATCACCTAACACATTTTCTGGGGAAACCAATTTCATTTAAGCTAACTAAGGATGTTATGCACAAAACCCATGTCATATAATTTTAAAATTCATTTCCATCACTCCAGAATCATCATAAGAAAATCACTATATAATTTGGTGTTAAAAAATCAATTAATAAAAGTTATCATTTGTGTTAATTAAATGAAGGGGTGCAATGTTTCATTATCAAAAGACACATCAATTCAAATCACACTCTTTATAAGTCTATATAAATGAAAATTTATGAAGGAAAGAATATGTCTCTATGAGTTTCATTTTGAATATCAAAACGAAGAGAAGAGTCCAATGAAGTAAAGAGAAGATATTTATGTAACGAGGATGGAAGCGTTGAGCAAGGAAGGACTAAACAACTAATGTCCTTTAATGATTAAATTTTGAAGACAAGGGAGTTGGTGCTTCCTAGGGTTAGTTCCCTAAACAAGGGAATTTGTGCCTCCTAGGGTTGGTTCCCTAAACAAAGAAGTTGGTGTTTCCTAGGGTTGGTTCCCTAAAACAAGGGAGTTGGTGATTCCTAGGGTTGAAGCCCTGAAAAAGGAGATTGGTGTCTCCCAATCATTATTTTAATCTACATTATTTTGTTGATTTTATATTCAGGTTTACTTTTGTTGATCAATTGTTGTTAATAAGATAAAATTATTAAAATTTTAAATAATTAACCAATACGGATTCACCCCCTCCCTCTCAGTACTAACAAATTTTCCAAGAATTGTTATTAGAGAACGTGCCTTCTGTAGAATCTAACAACTGGAAGGTAGATTTTGAAGCAATGGATCAACAAGAGGGAATGTCTTTCCAACAAATCACCTATGTTCAAAGGGAATGATTATGCATTCTGGAGTGTGAGAATGAAAAGTTATCTCATCGCCCTTGGATGTGATGTTTGGCAAGTTGTTGAAAGTGGTTATACTACACCATCTACCCCACCTACTGATACTAATACAAAGAAGTTATGCAATGACAATTCAAGAGCAGTCAATGTTATTCTAGGAGGATTAACCAATCGTATATTTGTAAAGGTAATGCACTCTAAGTCAGTAAAAGAGATATGGGACAAACTAAAGGTCATATATGAAGGAGACAACAAATTCAAGGAAGCCAAACTATAAACCTATAGAACTCAATTTGAAAATTTGGAAATGAAGGAGGAAGAAAACAGAGTTGAATATCCTCAAAGAGTTGATGAAATTGTCAATTGAATTAGAGCATTAAGAGAAGAACTAAAATACAAACCAATTGTCCAAAATATCTTCAGATCATTACCTATGAGGTATGATGCCAAAATTTCTACCCTTGAAGATAGACCATATCTTGATAAGCTCACAGTGGATGAATTACATGGGATCCTCACAGCATATGAGATGATAATATGACAAGAAAAAACAACAAAAGGAGAAACAACATTCAAGGCATCAAAATCAAGGAAGAAGCAAGAGAAGGTACCTAATGAATATTTATCAAATATATATGGTGAAGAAGTGTCTAACTTTATGAAGAAACTCAAGAAAGGTATTGTTAAATACAAGGGGAAGTTTCCTCTGATATGCTTCAACTATGGTAAAGTTGGACACTTTGATAACAAATGTCCATTTCCCAAACAGGAGGATAGTGATGATGAATAAATTCATAATCATAAAGAACATAAGAAGGGTAAGACAAGGAACAAAAAAGAAATACTACAAATAGAAGAAGAATCTCTACACCAAAGAGGACAATAGCTCTTCTGAAGAAAGTGAAGATGAAGATTCAGAGCTTCTATTTATCGGAATGAACACTCAAAATAATGATTTAGATGATGAAGAAAACTCTGAATTTGAAGGATAAGTAGACCTAGAAGTAGAATTGATTAATTCTATGGAGGAACTTAGAAAGTATAATAAGGAAACAACTTCAAGAGTTTGAAGAATCAGATCAATCAAGAGAAATATGTGTCAAGAACCATAAAAGAATAAGAGCATATCATCAGTGATTAAAGTCCCAACTCCTAGAAGGTAAAGTAATTGAAGAATTCATTTTAAAAACACTCAATTATAGAGAACAAGTATGTGAAAAGCTATAAGATGAGATTTAGATGCTAAAAGGTGAACTTGAGAAATAAAAGAAGGGATCAAAATTTTAAAATAGTTCAAAGATCTTCGATGAAATTCTCAGTAGTCATAGGTCACCAAACAATAAGACTAGTTTGGGATACACCCAAGACTCATCTTCTACATCACAAGGATCTATCAAAATATCAATCAGTTATGAAGATGCTCTTAAAATCCACTTAAGAAGAGAAGATAATAAGGCAAGGATGACACCATTGGAGACCGTCCCAAATAAACAGAAACTACCACCCCCTACTAAAGAAAAAGATGATAAGAAGAATACAATCACCAGAAGAAATCCCTCTAACATATATCAATATATATTCCTTGGACATTTCTATTCCTGCAATAATTTTTGACACAAAGTAGTACATTGTAAAGCCTATAGAAGGCACAATCCAAAAAATGTCCAAATAAGTCAGAAGTTCAATAAAGATAAAATAAAATATAATATGTTCTCTCCATTAAAAGATTACAATATGGAATGCCTCAAATGTAGTAACTATGGACATGAACCCAGTGAATGTATATTTTCAAAGTATGTTAAAGAAATAAATATTCCCAACAATCAAAAAATACGGAAGAAAAACCTAGAGAAAACAGAGTGTAAACTAGCCTTGTATGCAAAAAAAAAGGATGTTAGTGGTATATAGACAATGGATGTTCTAAAAAAATGATTGGATATCAAAGCTAATTTCTCAAGTTAACAAAGAAATAAAAAGGAAAAGTCACTTTTGGAGATAATGTGTCAGCCAAGATACTTGGAAAAGGCATTGTTAGCCTAGGGAATAACAAGGCCAAAGCACAAAATTTACTTTTAGTAGAAAATACTAAGCATAATATCCTAAGTGTAAGTCAAATATGTGATCAAGGTTACATACTTACCTTTGATTCTCATAAATGTGACATCGAAAGAGAATATATAGGTAAGCTAGTGATAGTTGCACCAAGAACATCCAACAATGTGTACATCCTTGACATGGAAGGAGAAGAAAAATGTTGTTTAGGTCAAGAATATGAAAGTTGGCTATGGAATAGAAGGTTGGTACATATAATCTTTGACAACTTAATCAAATCCAATAAGAAGGAGTTAGTAAGGGATCTGTCAAAGATTATAACGCCTTCAAAACCAATTTGTAAACATTGTCAAATATGGAAGTGGACAAAAGTTAGGTTCAAGACAAAAGAGAATTCTTCTTCAAGACTCTTGGAGCTTGTTCACACTAACCTGTGTGGTCCTACTATAACTAAAAGTATACATGGAGAACATTACTTTATGTTGGTCATTAATGACTACACAAGAATGACATGGGTATACTTTCTAAAGGTTGAATCAGAAGCCTTTGAAAAATTCAAGGCATACAAAGCCTTTATAGAAAATGAAATAGATCTCAAAATTAAATGTTTGATATCAAACAATGGATGAGAATTCACCTCTAAATATTTCATTAATCTTTAAGAAGATCATGGAATCAAAAGACAGTTTTCACCTCCCAGGACTCCTCAACATAATGGAGTGGTTGAAAGGAAGAATAGAATTTTCCAAGAAGCTGCAAGAACCATGTTGAATGAATCCAAACTTCCAGATAAGTTTTGGAGAGATGTAGTATACATAGTAGTTCACATACTCAATCAATCACAATTAATACCTAACAATGACAAAACACCTTATGAACTATGGTTTGGTAGGCCAGCATCAGTGAAACACTTCAGAGTCTTTGGAAGTAAGTGTTACATCAAAAATGATGAGGATAATCTAGGGAAATTTGACCCAATATCAGATGAAGGAATATTTCTAGGATATTCGCTTAACAAAAAGTCTTATAGATGTTATAACCCAAGACTACATAAAATGGTGGAAATTTCCAATGTAAATATAGATGATCTAAAGTTAAGACAAGTCATACCCCAGAACATATCAACATATGATGATAAAAGTGATGGAGAATATCATAATGAAGAAGTTGATGAAGAACCTCAAGAAACTGAACCCCACACTGATGATGAATATGATGAAGAAACACCCTTGCCAAAATGCCCATCAAAAAGGGTTCAAAAGAATCATTATGAAAGTCATATTATTGGAGATAAAAATGCAGGAGTGGAAACAAGAAGGAAACTCACATTTGATTCAGAACAAGAAATTTTATCCCCAATAGAACCTAAGTCATTTAAAGAATCTAGCAAAATTAAACATTGAATAAAATCAATGGATGAAGAACTAGACCAAATAGAGAAGAACCAGACTTGGGAACTAGTTCCAAGACCCAAGGAAAAGAATGTGGTAGGAACTAAGTGGATATTCAAGAAGAAACTCAATGAAAATGGGCAGATCATAAAGAAAAAGGAAAGATTAGTATGCAAGGGATATTCCCAAGTGGAAGGTATTGATTTTGAAGAGACTTTTTCTCCAGTAGCAAGACTTGAAGCCATTAGAATGTTCCTGGCATTTGCATGTTTTAGAAATTTTAAAATCTATTAGATGGATGTCAAGTCATCATTCCTTAATGGAATACTAGAATAAGAAGTCTATGTTGAGAAACCAGAAGGATTCATGTTAACAAAAAATTAGGACTATGTGTGCAATCTAAAAAAGGCCCTGTATGGTCGTAAACAAGCCCCCAGAGCATGGTTCTCAAGGCTTGATTAGTACCTGAAAAAACAAGGATATAAGAGAGGGACTATTGAAAATAACTTATACATCAAAATTGAGGATCAAAACATCATTATTGTGGTGGTATATGTAGATGAAATCATATTTGGAAGTAATCTTACTATACTAAGTAGAAATTTTGCAACCAAAATGCAAGAAGAATTTGAAATGTATATGTTGGAAGAACTGTCCCTCTTCCTAGGTTTACAAGTAACTCAAACAAAAAAATTAATATTCAATTCCCAAGCCAAATATATCAAGGAAATGCTAAATAAATTCCAAATGGAAGAAAGTAAACCTATGAGTACTCTGATGGTCACTGGATGTAAACTAAGCCTAGAAGATGACTCACCAAAAGTGGACCAAACTATGTACAGATCAATGGTTGGAAGTCTTCTCTATTCAACATCAACAAGACCTAACATCATGGAAGCTGCAAGACTCGTGGGGAGATTTCAATCTACACCTAAATAAACTCACTTAAAAGCAGTAAAGAGGATATCCATATATCTTAAAGGCACCTTAGAACTTGGATTATGGTATCTAAAAGATAAATACTTCACTATAATTGCACACATTGATGCAGATTGGGATGGTAGTATAAATGATAGGAAAAGCACCAGTGGAGGAGAATTTATTCTAGGAGAATGCCTGGTAGCATGGCTAAGTAAGAAAAAAACATCCACATCACTGTCTACAACATAGGTATAATACATTGCTACTTCATCTTGTTGCACATGAGTTATTTGGATGAAACAAACATTACAATATTTTGAAGTAATATACGATCATCCCATTACTATTAACTATGATAACACTAGTGCCATAAACATCTCTAAATATCATGTAATGCATTCAAAAACCAAACACATCCAAATCAAATATCATTTCTTAAGAGATAAAGTTACTCCAAAAGTGTTGAAATTAGAATCTGTAGACACAAAAGAAAAAATAGCATACATCTCTAAAAAACCTCTACCAAGAAGCACCTTTGAAAATCTTAGGAACAAATTAGGAGTAATTCCCATACCTCATTAAAACTATAAAGGTTTGATCAGAAGAAAGAAACACGTGGACAGAGGTAACATCACCTTAGGGGGAGCATCGTCTCAGGGGGACCATCACCTCAGGGGGAGCGAAGAAATATCTTCTGTCATTGTTGTCAAAGGGGGAGGATAAGAAGTACCAACCCGATTAAAAATAGAGAGTTTTACTTTGTTTCCATCAATTCCAAAGGGGGAGAATGTTGGGCATAGTATTATCGGGTTGACATTGATGACAAAAAGGACCAATATGGTCAATGTTGGGCATGGAGTTGGTATTGGAATTGATACAAAAAGGGTCAAGTAGATGTAAATAATTATGGTATAAACACCTCAGTGAGAAGATGAAAAAGTTGAAGTCGAATAAGTTGAAGAAAAAGGTCGAAGTTGAAGAAGTTGAAGTCGAAGGTTGAAATCAAAGAAATCAGAGATCGAAATGGAAGAGGTCAAATAATTTGAAGGTTGAATTCAAATAAATTGGAGGTTGAAATTGATCCATATGGATATGAGTGGCCACCCACCTTTTCCAATTGGCTCTAAACAGTTTTTTGACATTTTTGGCAATTTACTATTTTTAGCAGTTTTAACTTCTGGGGCCATTTTGAGGGCCTAAATGAAGGATTTTCGGGATCGATCTCCTCAATGATAGTATAAGGAATTACTAGGGCCCCAAAATTTATCTCCTCGACGATACCTTTCCAACGGGCTATCACACGCCTAAAACAGAGATCGTATGCAAAAGTTACGACCCCGGGAAGTTGATGTACTAACTTACCCAAACGGGGCCCACATGACTTTTGGCGCTTCATCTCCTAGGGTTAGGTTTTTGGATGTCTAGGGTTTTGGAATTCTTTTTTATTGTAAAAATTCCTTCAAAGCCTCATTGTAATCTTCTTCTTGTGAATGTGCACAGCCGTCACATCTCTTCTCAGAGATAAGCCGCCACCATTCCAACAAGCTTGTTTCCGCTGCATTTTACAGATTCAGCTTATTTCGTTATTGAATAGAAAACCAGTTTTACTGTATATCTATTATTTTGTGTTAAGAATATGTTAATAATCTGTATTCATTTCATTCTGCTCATAAAATCTGGATCAGAAATAGAAGGTCTAAATCGAAGAGGTCGAAGTCAGATAAGTACAAGAAGTCAAAACCGAAGAAAATCGAGTCGATCTAAAATCGAATTACTCAAGTCGGTTTTTCTCTAGGTCGAGTCGGTCCGAGTAGAAATAAAGTAAATTACCCCGAATATCGACGTCAAAATAAAATTGAGTCAGGAAATAAAGTCAGCCAAAGAAATTCGGGATGACCAAATTCAAATCTCTCAAGCAGAAATGTTTCCACATTAAGTCAACCAAAAAGTTGTGTGTTGGTCGAATGAGGAAGAAAAATATGAAAAAAAGGGTGAGACCAAGTCGAATCTTTAATGAATAGCAGCTAAGAGGGAAGCTATTTTAATATATACCATCAAGTAAAATGTTTGCAAGGTTATTTTAAATAGTCACCAACAAAGGATATATATGGAGGTTAATTTAGACATTCACGAAAAAGTAAAATGTATTGAAGTCGATCTAGTATTCGACGACAAAAGGAAAATATAGGCAATTTTTCTTGAAAGAATTTCTTGTACCTATCGCCTCGCACATGTTCTGGGGAACTATATTGGGGGTCATGTAATTTGAGATGTTCTGCACAAAACCCATGTCATAGAATTTTAAAATCTATTCCCATCACTCCAGAATCATCATACAAAAATCACTATCTAAGTTGGTGTATGAAAATCAATTAATAAAAGTTATCATTTGTGTTAATTAAATGAAGGGGTGCAATGTTTCATTATAAAAAGATAGATGGGTTCAAATCACAACCTTTATAAGTCTATATAAATGAAAATGTATGAAGGAAAGAAGATGTCTATGTGGGTTTGATTTTGAAGATCAAAATGAAGGGTAGAGTCCAAGGAAGTAAGGACAATATATTTATGTAATGAGGGTGGAAGGGTGGAGCAAGGAAGGACTAATGTCCTTTACTGATTAAAGTTTGAAGACAAGGCAGTTGGTGATTCCTAGGGTTGGTTCCCTAAAAAAGGGAATTGGTGCTTCCTAGGGTTGGTGCCCTAAAACAAGGAAGTTAGTGCTTCCTAGGGTTGGTGCCCTAAAACAAGGGAGTTGGTGCTTCCTAGGGTTGAATCCTTGAACAAGGAGATTGGTGTCTCCCAATCATTATTGTAACTTGTACTATTTTATTGATTTTATATTCAATTTTACTGTTGTTTATCAATTGTTGTTAATAAGTTAAATGTAATAAAATTTTAAATAATTAACCAATATTGAATCACCCCCCCTCTCAGTATTGACCAAGTTTCAAACACAGAAGATATAGAACAAGATTTGTTCATTTGTGAAACAATATGTACTATGAAGAACATCTAGGATGATTATGTAAAGATTGTGCAGTTGGTGACAACATTCAGAGATCGTGTGTTACTTTGGTACATGAAATAGCATACTACTACACCTGCAGGACAAACTAGAACATTGGCATATGTAAGACAAGCTCTATTAAAAGAGTTCCAGAAACCTAAGTCTAAGTCACAGTGAATTACAAAGCTAAATGAGATCAAGAAGATAATGAATGAATGAGTGTGGCATTATGATCAAAGATTCAAGATACTGAAGGATCGGCTCACATTCCAAATTCCAGATAAACAACATAGGGAGTGGTTTATTGTAGGATTTTTGTTGCATATACACTTACCCTTCACACAGCAGAAGATTGCATCGCAGTCAAAAGCTCTAGAAATTGCTATAAAATTGGAAGCATCTCAGTAGGATAAAATGGCACAACGATGTCTCAAGTTCAATCGTTGTTAGCAACAATGACTATTCTATTGCAGGAACTTGCGAAAGGAAACAAAAATAGCGAGGAATTACGATGTGTCACATGTAGAAAATCAACTCATCATAAGAATGAATGTCCAACATTTTAGTAATATTTGAATACATGAGATCTAAATCCATTAGGGGTATGGTGTGATATTTTCAAGATGACTGGTCACCACCCTACTACTTTTCCATTGATGCAGAAATATCATAGCACTAGAAGAAACTTGTTTTGTAATTTTTGTAAGTCAATGGGACGTGAAGAGAAGGATTTTCGCGCATTTGATTTGATGAGAGAACGCATCGTTGATGCATATAGAGTCCATGGAGATGAAAAATCTGAAGGAGGAGTTTCACAGTATAATAATCTAAGAGGTTATAATCAAGGAAGAGGAAGAGGGTTCAGAGGTCATGGAAGAGGAGGATCTAACAAAGGAATATGACAAATTGTATGTTATAACTGTAATCATCCCTAACATTTGGCACAATATTTTATGAATCCTTGAATGGCGTGCACATATTGCAGACATCTAGACCATGCAACAAAGGATTTCCCATAGTTGATCGCAAAGTGGAAATAAAAGAGGAACCCAAATGTATAGATGATAGTTGTAGAAGAGCGTGACGGATGACCTAAGATAGTATCAATTACCAGCGGAGGAAGAAGAACCAAAACTGATGTGACAAATCAAGGAAATAGGATCCACTGGTGGGTCAAGAAAGCAACATAACCTATTATGTTGTTTGATCCTATAAAAAAGAAAGATACCTACAAGAAAGAAAGAGAATAAGTGATAGGAGAAAAACGGATAGCATTGACTTCAACCATGCCCTATTTTTATCACAGATCATTGATGTATGATATTCCACCAGTCTATGACCATTAACAAAGGAAAATTGAGAAGGTAAGTAATTTGAAATGTTTCTTAAGAAGTTGTTTAGAACTATTGATAGATGAGTATACTTTGAGTATGTTGCACGGAATGATCGACTGTTGTGACCAAGAGAAAGAGATACCTTTCACACATCGAGTAGTTAACTAGGTGCACCTCAAGAAAAGAATGAATAGGGAGTCTTGACTCAATGCATAGATAGGAGACTACAATATGGAAAATATTGTTTTGGATCTAGGTTTCGATGTGAATTTCATTTCGAAGAGGACATTGGAAATGATAGGTAAGTCGAAGTTGATCTGGTCTCCCATTCAGTTGAGGTTATCAAATCAGCATAAAATTGTTCCAATTGGAAGGTTGACCAGGGTAAGTGTTAGTATCGATGAAGTTCACAGCTTGGCCGATTTTGAAGTGATCGAGATAGTGGATGGTAGTACCCCCTACCCAACACTAATTGCACTTGATTGGGCCTTTGACAACCATAATGTCACTGATATGAAGAAGAGACAGATGATATTTTAATTAGAATACTTTAACGTTATTGTGCCATTGGATCCTACTAAAGTAAGAATATATGTAGAACTAGTAAAGGGAAAAGAGCTCGATAACCTATATAATATGACCACACAGATGGACAATTATGTGAATCCTACAATTGATGGTGCACTTAGTTGGAGAATCATTAGTTCATGCACATCAGATTCAAAATAAGCTTTAGAGAAATGGCAACAAAGATTGCATGAAGTGTCCACAAGGAAATGTGCTCAGATTACTCATGCGTTGCGATGGATTGGAACTGAGGTATGTGGTCCTATGAGGTATGACAAACTAACCGATGTATCTTATTTTATAAGAGAATTTGAATTGAAAATATCATATTAGCATATATTACTAGCTTTATATGTCACGTTGAAAGTGACCCTGACAAGATGGTGGGTTGTGCATAAGGATGGAATAAGAGATTGGCAATAGTGCAGAAGGCTATTACAAGTCAGGTTCAGGACAAATAATGAAGATACTATGTAGAAGTATACGATATTGATATTTCCTATTGAGAATGTTACAAAGAGCACAATGACATGGAGATAAATACCTAAGCAAGAATGGACACATTTATTTGTACATACCATAGACACAAACCTGAAGAACTAGTACATAGAACTGGAAGTGTGAAAAGGAACAACAAATTGGGAAGACTTAACTCACAATTTCAAGGTCAATTTTATTTTGAAGATGATGCTCCTTTGATTGACTCAACCTTGGAGGTCATCAATAACAAGATTTTTTCATCAGAAAACTCGATGGTATCGGTTCCCTTATATAGTGCACCTAGATTTACTGTGATAGTTGAAGAAGTTTTTCATTTTTATAATGTTGTTGAACAAGACCAAGAAGAGGAAGACCCAAGAAATGTGCAAATACCAGAAACTGAAGGAGAGCATGTAGTAGAGGGACCACAACTTGAATATATTGTGTATGAAAAACAGTTGAAAAAACATAAAGTGAATATTAGAACACAAGATAAGCCCAAGTTTGTGAACATAGGAGACTCCTGGAGTGAGGAAGCAGTTTAAAAGATTGTTGACTTACTGCACAAATATCAGGACTTGTTTCCAATTACTTTTTCAAATATGAAGGGGATTGTTGGGAACTTAGGAGATATGGAGATTCCTTTGAAGCCATAAGATAAGCTCGTGAGACAGAGACCCTACAAATTGAACCCAGTGTATAAGAAGAAGGTGAGAGTAGAGATAGACAGGATATTATAAGCATGAATTATTGAACCCATTGAAGAATCATAATGGATCAGTCCCATGGTAGTTCAAGAAATGAAGAGAGGGGGAATCAGAATATGCATAGATTTGAGGAAACTAAATGATGTTTGTTTAAATTATCCATTTCCTACATCGTTCACAGATGAATTTTTGGAAAATGTAGGAGGTCAGGAAGCGTATTCATTCACTGATAGATTTTCAGGATATCACCAAATCAACATTGTGCAAGTGGATAAACATAAGTCAACCTTTGTGACAGAATGGGGATGTTGTTTTTTGTGAATAAAAAGTGGATCCTTATATTAATTCCATCTGAAGGTTTACAAAGAAGATCTGCAGCCTATATGCTTACACCAAAGGGCTATTAGTGAATCCATCAGGAATAGATCAATGGTTCAGATTTCCTCGAGATCAATGGTCTAGGTCTTTTCTCACCTTTTGCGATTTCACGTTTTGCAACTTTGCGGCTTGGGCAGACAACTTTCTTCATGCTACGGACTCCCAATAGCTGAAATCCTGAAATTCCCTCGCGTCATTTTCATGGGACCAGATCGACGGTCCAGATCTCTTCTGGTGCCAATAGTCCTGATCTGATCTCGATTATCGCAATTTCGCATTTCACGCTTTCGTGACTTTGGGGAGTGGCTGCCTTCAAGCTTAGGACTCTCGATAGTCGAAATCCCAAAATTTCCTCGCATCATATCCATGGGACCAGATCAACGATCCATATCTATTTTGGTTCCAACGGTCCTGATCTGATCGTGCTTATCGCAATTTCTCATTTCACGATTTCGCGACTTTGGAGAGTAGTTGTCTTCAAGATTTGAACTCCCGGTAGCCAAAATCCCAAAATTTCCTCGCATCATGTCCATGGAACCAGATCGATGGTCCAGATATGTTCTGGTTCCAACGGTCATGATCTGATCGCGCTTATCACGATTTCGCATTTCGCAACTTTGGGGAATAGCTGCCTTCAAGCTTTGGACTCCCGATAGCCAAAATCCCAAACTTTTCTCGCGTCATATCCATGGGACTAGATCGATGGTATTGATCACTTCTAGTACCAACGGTCCTGATATGTTCTTTCTTATCGGGATTTTTCATTTCGCGATTTCGCGAATTTGGGAAACAACATCCTTCGACCTTGTGACTCCTGATTTCCAAGGTCTGGAAGTCTTCTATCAACTGATGATCTTCTGCTCTGATGCTTATAGTAGTCTTCTCCCCTGATCTTCAAATCATTTCTGGCTTGGAAGAAATTCTAGGTAAACAAAGGTGGCACTCATTCAGATTGGGGCCATCCAGCTAGGCAAGCTCCTCACACTAGAGCCAGAGGGGTGATCTTGGGGATTGCCTGGGATCTTGGATATTGATCTACTGCATTGAGTCTACTTCTGCATTGGTCAGTCGATCCGCAACTTTGTTTTCACTTCACCTAATGTGTGAGGGGGTTATAGTTAGAGAAGGCCTGAGAAGTGCCTGGAAGCTATGAAGAGAGCCAAGGAGGTGCCAACTGGGACTGATTTTTCTTAGATCTCTGCCATTCAGTATTTTTGTTGTCAATTCTATTATGATTTTGGAGTCTCCTTCATTAACCAGACAGGTTAGGTTTTGATCTAGAGACATTTTCACCCTTTTGATGAGACCCTAGATTTCTACTAAATTGTTGGTGTCGTATCCAAGATTTCCTGCAGTTAGACTTTGAATTTGACCCAATATATTTCTTATGACCACTCCATAGCCTGAGTGTCCTAGATTTCCTTTTGATGTGCCATCAAAATTGACCTTGTGGAAGGCTAGCGAAGGGGGGAACCACTTGGAGGGACTGAGGATTTTTGAAAATAGAGGGGGTTGTTGAGGAAGGGTCGAGTGGGCAAGCGATAAGCCCTAGGAGTTGAGGATAGAGAGCTCACTTGGGTCAGTGGGGAAGTCTTTATTGAACCATGAATGTAGCTGGAGAGTTTCCTGGAGATGTAAGAGGATTGTATTCCAGAGGAGGGTAGGAGGAGATGGTTGGGAGTGAAAGATTCTTCTATTCCTCTCTTTCCATAGTTGTCACACTATGAAGCCTAGTAAGAGTTGCCAAGCTCTGTTCAAGATAGGATTTTTGAAGGGACCGGAGCCCCACTCCCTAATGGTGCTAATGATTTTATTTTTAACTCGATTGGTTCTTCTCATGAGATGAGTGGCTTGGTTCCAGATGTTCTCACTGAGTAGATAGTTATTTAGGAGGTGCTCCATGGTTTCTTCCTGGAGATGACAGAGATGGCAGATCGAGGGGCCAATGAAACCTCATCTCTGGAGATTGTCCCATGTTAAGATATTATTTTCTAGTAGAAGCCAGAGGAAAGTAGATATTTTAGACCAGAGTTTTGATTTCCATATAGTTGTCCAGATGTTTTCTTTCTGAAGGTTATGTAAATTCTCATGTAGGGTGTAACCCTCCTTGAGAGTGAAGCTTCCATGAGGTGTGTATCCCTATATGAGAATGTTTGGGTCTGTGCTTTTCTTGATTCGTCTTTGAGTTGTTGCTTGTTTCTAGTGTTGCAGGTCACAGTTAATTGCCACTTGGAGTTCCTGATGAGTTGATTTCCAGCTTCGCCAAGGAGAGCTACTGGGGGTTTCTCTCCACAGATCTGTCACTTTGAGAGTGGAAAGATCTTGAATGTGATTTTCGTAGGATTGTAGATTTTATTCCAGTCAGGGGTGGCAATTGCTTCCAGGAATCTGTCCAGAATAGGGCACTTTGACCATTGTGAACTTCCTAGAAACCATATTCCTGTATGGGTGGTCGATTTTTCTAGGCCGCATTCCAGGTGTTGGAGCCCTAAATTTTCCCCTGCATTCTTATAAGTTGACTTTGGTGCGTATTTGGGGCATATTTGAATTTCCATAGTTTTTCCCAAAGCTCTGTTGGAGTTTTGAGCCATCTCCACCAAATTATTTCTCCCATGATGCTATTTAATTTACCAGGGTCTCGAAGGCCCAGACCACCTAAATATTTAGGCTTGCAGACTTTGTCCCAACTGACTAAGGCCCATTTTTTGTTTGGGTTGTGTCCATTCCATAGAAATTTTCTTTGCAGATTCTTGATTTTCTTTATAACTGATTGGGGGGCATCCAGGGCTGAGAAGAGGTAAGTTGTGATGGCCTGGAGGAATGACTTTAAGAGAACAATTCTGGTTGGAAGGTTGAGGGAACAAAAGGTCCAGTTGCAGAGACGATTGGTGATGGAGAGTAGGAGGGAGTCCCAAGATATTTTTTTTCCTGTTGAGTTAGAGAGAGGGAGTCCCAGGTAGCGAGAGGGAAAAGTGCAGAAAAGGGTATTCAAAATTTGAGAAATTTGACATTGGATTGCCAAAGGATTATTGAAAAAGAAGAGTTGTGATTTGGCCATATTAAAGGTGGTGTCAGATGCTTCGCTAAAATCAGAGAGGATGGAGCTTAGTTTTATTGCTTCTTGTGTGGTGGGGGTATTCTTTAGTAGCATGTCATTGACAAATTGGCTATGGGAGGTTGTCAGTTCTAATCCGTGAAGAGGGAAGCTTTGGAGGGATCCATTTTGAATTTAGGTCTTGATATAGCATCCTAGTCCTTCAACCATTATGACAAAAAGAAAAGGGGAAAGAGGGTCTCCTTGCCTTATCGCTCTTGAGGGGGAAAAGGGTTGAGAGGGGACACCATTGACGAGGATTGAGAAGAAGTTTGAGGATATGAGGTTCATTATCCAAGAGACCCAATCCTTGTCGAAACCGAAAGCCGATAGAAGCACTTTCATATATTTCCAGCTTAATTTATCAAAAGATTTTGAAAGGTCAAGTTTTAGAAGCATACCTGGAGTGTGGGTGCTTTTGAGCAAGTGAATGATTTCATGGGCCAGAATGACACTATCCATTATTTTCCTTCCTTCAACGTATCCTGATTTCTCCTTGGAGATGATGAATGGTATAATAGGCTTGATTCTTAGAGCTATGACCTTGGAAATGATTTTGTAGATCACGCTGCAAAGAGATATGGGTCTGAAGTTCCTCGGGTTTGTGACTCTTTTGTCTTTGGGTATTAGGGTGAGGAAAGTGGCATTTAGTGCTGGAAGAAATTTTCTAGAGCTGCATGATTCATCCACCAGCTATCACACTTCCTCCCTTAACATTGGCCAACAGGAGTGGAATAAGTCTGTTGTGAAACCATTTGGACTTGGAGCCTTACCTGTGGGTAACTCCTGAATAGCCTGATCCACTTTTGCTTTGGTTATTGGTGTCATGAGAGCCTCATTTTGTTCCTGGGTGATTATAGTTGGGATGTTTGGGACCACCCACTCTATTGCTGAGGTGCGATCCACTTGGGGTTCAGAGAGGATATCCTTGTATAAATATGTCAGTTCATGCATTATTTCTTGATGATTTAATAGGGTGTTTCCCTGTGATTCTTCCAGCTTCATGATGCAATTGATAATGCGTCTGTGGATCATAGAACGATGGAAGAATTTGGTGTTATTCTCTCCTTCGTTGAGCCATTGAAACCTAAATCTTTTTCTCCACGGGATCTCTTCTTGTGTGTGCCTTTCTTCTAGTTGCCTTTTGAGTTCATTTTCCTCTTGCTTCTAGGTGATTGTGTGTCCTGCTTGAATGAATTGTGCTTGGAGGTTCTCAAGTTTTTGTTCCAGTAATTTCCTCTCCTGAAAAATGTTCCCAAATACCTCTTTGTTCCATTTGCATACCTATTGTTTGAAGTGTTTGATTTTTTGCTAGAAGCAATACATTTTGGTTCCCATCTGTGTTTCCGTAGTGCTCCACCAGTGACAGGCCATCTCTTGGAAATATGGATGGGAGAGCCAATTTTTTTCAAATCTGAAGGGTTTAAGCTTGGGGGTGGAAATAGTGTCAACCCAAAGTTGAACTAGCCAGTGGTCCGAACCTGCCTTCCGGAGGATGCTGGATTCTACTAGGGGGCCTTCCAAGACAAGAGTTTCCGAGATGAGGAAGGGATCAAGCTTGCAAGATATTTGGTGGTTTCCAGATCTTTTGTTGGTCCAAGTGTAGGTTTCATTGTTGTTCTCATTGTTTACCAGTCTGAGGTTCTCTATGAGTTGCTGGAATTTAGCGTTATCCT
>ML782800.1:575474-594169 GCA_009831015.1 Picea engelmannii
TGAAGTAACCCCCTATTATCCATCGCTTTCCCTCTACTAAGGAGCCTAAATAAGCTAGGCTCTAAAGAAAGAGGTCTTTTTCTTGGCTGATCTACGAACCATAGGCATTTGTGATCATTCCTTCCTTGTTCAAACCAATGGCTCTGTAGAGTGTTGTGATGGTGCATGGAGTGGAGAGGCTTTGATCAAGGATGACTGTAGCAGGATTCCAAAGGATGGCTAGGCCTGCTAAAACCCCTTTTGATTTTGTTTGATAGGATTCACAGTTGCACCAACATCTTTTGATGATATCTTCTACAATTTTCCTTGCACATTTTGTCTCTTGAATCAGGAATATATCAGGGTCTTCCATTTTGATGCAGTTTCAAAGAATCCTTTGTTTGGATCTTCCATTTAGGCCTCTGATATTCTAGGTGAGGATCTTCATAGTTAAGAATTTGGTTTGTGGGAAAAGGAGCTCTCTGAGAGCCTATGAATCTGTCCCGAGTTGATCATATAGATTCCTACCTCCTTTATTAGTTGATGAGTTGGTTTTCTGCCCCTTTGTTTGTTTTCTTTTGGCTGTTTTCTTGGATCTTGGTTTGGGTCTATGATGATCCCCAGCCTATATGTAGCCCCTACTGATGAGTTCATAAATACTTTGTGAACTTTCTTGATTTGGTCCTCTGGCAGGGTTTGGAGATCCTTCTTGTTGAGTTCTTCCTCTAACATGTCTAGGTCGATTTCTGCTAGGTCTTGCTCATCCATTTCCATGATTGTATCTTCCTCTCTTTCTGGTTCTTTCCCTGAGACTGGGTGAGTCTGTGGATCTGCTTGGTTTTCTAGGGTTTGATGATTTTTTGCCTAGTGATCTTCCTTGTGCTTGTTAGGATCTTTCCTCGCGGTCTTGTGGGGGTTTTCCACCTCTTCTGCTTCTAGGAGGCAGTTGAGGGCTTCAAAAGAGTTATTAGTTGGGTTCCTTTTTCCGTTGATGATTGTGGGCTTCTTCTACGCTTGTCTCCTTCGATTTTGAATCTGAATAAATCCTTCCTTTGGTTTCTCTTCAGCTTCCTTCTTGGGGGGGGGCATTGAGAGGGCAGACTCTGAAAAGGTGTCCATGTTCATGGCATTTTCGACATCTAAAAGGGATGTGTTCATTGTCTATGGTTTGGGACCATTCCTTATCTTGGTATTCTAAAGTAACTGTGCCTAGCAGATCTTTGGAGATGTTCATATAGACACATATCCTAGCATAAGAGGTGTATTTTCTTTGTTTGGTAGCTTCGGAATATTTGACATATTTACCCAGGGTGTTGCCTATGCCCAATAAAATTTCCTCTAACCAAAACTCTTGGGGCAGGGAATAGAGGTGAATCCATACCGGTGTGTATGCAAAGTTTTCATTTTTTGGACAGAAGCGATCTGTCCAGAAACATAGGTAGAGGTCAGTCGAGTTGTAGAAATATGGTCCTCTTTCAAAGATCTTGTCCTTGTCCTTCAGGTTGTAGAATATTATTGTAAAGAAACCTTTGGAGCACAGCTAAAGCTCATAGTCTCCCTTTGGGTTCCACCACGCCTTCATCCAGTGAGCTAGGTCTTTTTCTGTGGGCTAGAGACCTTGGAATTTTCCTATGAGGGCATGGTCGTGCATGAACTGTGTATGCTCCCCTATCCTAGTGGTTTTGATGACGTACTTGGGCACAACCAGGGCTTGGGGGATGAATTTGTCGGGTATGCAGACTCGAGATTATTTTGGATGCGAGGACTCAACATCTGTGTTCGATTCTTTTCTTATTTCCATCTCTTCCTCCATGTATTGTTCTCGTAAGTGCGATGGCGGCTCAAAGAATGGTCGGCATGCTTGCAAGTTTACTGGATCGTTGGCGGCAAAGTTTCGGTAGGAGGGGTATTTCTCCCCCCCTTCTTCTCCCTTTATTCTTAGGTGGCCAGTGCTGCAGGGATGAGTTGGTCAGCGCGTACCAAGGGAGTCAGAGAAGGTTCAGAACTGATGTTGCAGAGCTGAGCATGAAGAAACCCTAAAGTTGTAGAGCCATTTTTATTTAATACATCCTTTTTCGTTTGATAGAATGGGGATGTTACCAATAGACATTTATGCCTTTTAGATTGAAGAATGCACCAACAATATTTTCCATAGTAGTTGTCACAACTTTCAAAGAGTGTATTACTAAGATCTTAAAAGTATACTTTGATGATTGGATAGTATTTAGTTTATTGAAAGACCATGTTGAAATTTTTTTCTTAATGTTGGATAGGTGTAGGAAATACTAGATCTCGTTGAATTTGAAGAAATGTGTCTTTTGTGCACCTTTTGGAATCTTGTTGGGTCATGTGGTGTGTAAATAAGGATTGTTAGTTGATCCTGCAAAGATAGTTGTGATTGTTGAGTTTCCACCACCTACCTCATTGAGACAATTGAGAGCAATGTTGGGTCATACAAGGTATTATAGAAATTTTATCAAAGGATATGCAAAGATCACAACCCCGTTGGAGAATTTTTTGAAGAAGGAAGTTAAGTTTCATTGGAATGAGGAATGTTAGTAGAGTTTGTACACTCTAAAGAAGAAAATGGTTACACCACCGATATTAGTGTTCCCAGACTGGAAGAATGAATTTCATGTTCATGTTGATGCATCCTCTATAGCACCAGGCACAGTACTAGCTCAACCATTAGAAGGAGAGTTAGATCATCCCATTTCATTTGCAAGTAGGATGTTGTCAACCATTGAACAAAATTATACTACTATAGAGAGAGAAGGATTGGAAATGGTGTATGCGTTACATACGTTCAGAAATTACCTTTTGGGATCACATTTTAAGATGTATGTAAATCATTTTGCATTGAGATACCTAGTTAATAAGCCATTGTTGAGGGGGGTTATGTAGATGGATATTATTGTTTGAAGAATATGACTTTGAGCTAATTGTGAAACTAGGGAAATTTAATTCAAGACCTGATCACTTATCGCGCATACTATCAGGGGAAGATGTAGAATATGAAAAAGAGTTTTGTCAAACCTGTGATGTCTGTCATAGACTTGGGAATCCTTCAAGGAGAGATGAGATGTTGTTAGTACTACAAGTGACAATATAGGATTTTGATAAATGGGACATTGATTTTTTTGGACCGATTAATCCACCAAAAAAAAGGTCAGGAGAAAGATACATCATTATTGTGATAGATTATTTGAAAATATGACTTGAAGTGGAACCAATCAGAGATTGCAACGTAGAGAAAGATATGTGATTTTTGTTTGAAACTATGGTTACAAGGTTTCGATGCCCAAGAAAAATTATGAGTAATCAGGGAACTCATTTTTTGAATAAGATCATTGCATCTTCGACGGAGTTTCATATTCATCATCAGAAGAGAACATTGTATCATCCTTAGGAAAATTGAACAGTGGAAGCATTCAATAAGATCCTAGAGAACGCACTGACGAAGGTGCGTAATGTGTGTCAATATGACAGGGACTTGAGGATTTCAATAGTGTTATGGGCGTACATGACTACAAGTAAGAAGTTGATAGGACAAACACCATTCTGATTAGTGTATGTCTAGGAAGCACTTATGCCTATGAAATTTATTGTGTCAAGTTTTCGCATTATCGTGTTGACAGAGATTACATATTCTGGCGAAGTAGAGAAAAGACTATCAGAGTTAGTAAACCTAGAAGAAGATTGTTTTGTCACAAGATTTCATCAGCAAGTTCAGAAAGTGTGTGAGAAATCTTGACATGACTGACACATTAAACACAAGAAGATTTAGACATGAGACATAGTTTTGCTTTATGACAACAGGTTTTTATAGCACCCTAGAAAGTTTCATATGCATTGGTTGGGTCCATATCTGATCAGATTTGTGATAGAATTAGGTGTTGTCCAGTTGGAAAAACTGAATGGAAAATTTGTGGAAGAACTGGTTAATGGTAGTTGGCTAAAAATATATAGGGACAGTCATGCTTCTGTACACTAGTGTGAGAACGTAGTATGTGTACCATAATATCTATATTATAGTGTATTATAGAAGAAAAAGAAAAAGAAAAGAAGAAAATAAACAAAAGAGTTTGAGTTAAGAGACAAAAGGCTGAAGTTATGCATAAGGTATTGTTTAAACTAATAAGGAGAGAAACTAGAAAATGTCGTAGAGATGTAGAAAAGAGGAAGAAATTGTGCGCATGAAGGAGGATGGACTTGCGATAAAAATATGTGTAGAAGGCAGAAAATGCATTAAAGAACATATATGACAGGAAAAGAATTTAAGAGTAAGCATGACGGTGAGGTAATGGAGTCACGTAATCATAAATGAAAAATGACGAGAGGAGTTTGATAGGTTGGAAAATATAGCATATGATCCATTGGAGGAAATGAAGTTAATGAAGAGTTAGGGAAATAATTGAAGGTGAATGTAAGTGGAATAGACTACATATTCGGTCATGAAGAAGAATAGAAACAACTAGTGACATGCTATAAAATAATATAGAACGATAGAGATAGGGTTGACAAGAAAAGGTTATTATTGTTCGAGCATTTTAGAGAGATAGAATGAGTTGAGCAAGTTTAAAAGAGCCAAGAATTAAAGTTGGAGATGTGAGTTAGTTGCAGAGAGAAATGACACCACTAAAGATAGGAGAAGCTTCATCATAGTAGAAGGAACAGTGGACCAAGAAATCAATGCTTGTATTCAAGGAAACTCTATGAGCATCAACGTTAGGGCCAAGCCTGGTTAACTTTCCAAAGGATTATGCACCACCAAGGAAGTAAAAAACAAAGTAGGTTAAGCTACGAAAAAAATGAAGTATGAACTTGTTGAACCAGATATCCCACTGGGGGTAATAATTGAAGAGGATATGTTAGGAACGGGAGGGAATCTGACGTATGTAGACCATGACTTAATAGATATAAAAAAAAATCCATAGTTGGCACTAGATAAGTATAGGACCGTAAAGATCACCTAGGATTCATAGGCAGTAATAATAGAGCCACAGCAATGGGTAGTAGGGCTGGAGAAAACATGCATTTTCAATCTGTCAGACATTCTACATTTTGGCAGGAGCGCAGAGATAAATATTTGTTTCAATTTATTGCTCAATTGCATCCATGGATGATTTTAATGGTTGGATAGGCAAGTGTCGATAGAAACTGAACTCATCATGTGAATCATCGAGTTACAAGCAATAGGGGAAGACCTAATACCATTATTCATAGACAAGTCAAAGGAGAAGGCACTGGAAGAAAGAATGAAGGACAAATATGACACATTCAGAGGAGCATGCAGTTTAGACATTGTAAGTATTAATAATGATACAGTCAGCTTCACGACATAGGTGTTGGCCTAGAAGTTGTTGAGGAAATGTCGCAAAGATCAAGTACGAGCAGGTGTAATAGAAGCAACTGAAAAGTCTTTTGCAGGAGTACAATTGAACTGTGTGTTGTTCCTATTGAACCATTTTTTGATGGACTGCATGTAAGCATGAGATAAGGGAATAGAATTCCATTGTGCATGGCTATTGATATTGATTGCATTAGTGGCTTGGAGAGATTCGGAGGACACTCAATTTCTGGGAGATGCAAAGAAACCATGTTTGATAGTGAGACATGTGAACTTGTGGCATACGATGCACACGGAAAGATAGTTGGATAATGACATTACTTTATATGCTTACAAAGAGGTATTTCGGTAGATAATTCAATATACACTACACATACTACCGCAGGTAGTGTAAGCATACATGGGGATTGCACATTTTAAAGAAGGAAGACACCACATGTATATTCAAGCCAAGAGGGACCTAGATCAATAGTGGTTATTGAGCAGATACAGGTTGATAGAAGATGAGGTTGGGCATATTTTGGAATATTGGGAAGAAGAATGGAAAACCCTAGTACCAAAAACAGAGCAGCCAAAAATACAACCATCATAGAATGAGCCAAAAAAATATGGATAAGAAGAAGAAGATGATGATGAAGGAGAAGGAAATGGCACAAGAGAAACATAGAAGAAAGTATCATGCCCTGGAGAGAAGAGGAAAGAGCATGATAAGGGGAAGCTGGTACACCAATGGAAGAAGAGGAAAGCACTCAAGGAAGTGGCCACTCAAGCCCTGACAAAAGATTACTTAGAGAAGATAGGCAATCAAGAAAAGGAAGTGATAGATGAATTGTTTCAATGTCAGCATGGAAATAAGAAGAGATAAAAACATATGTGCATGAGCAGATAGATTCATTATTTTATATTTTGGAAGTAGCCAAAATAACACCAAAGAAAAGATCAGAGGAAGAGTAGAAGAAGAGTACAACAAAGATGATAGAAGCAAGACCGACGACCTCCCACCCATCAGAAGTATCAGTAGAGCTTCAAATAATAAATATATCATCGGGGGCTATAGAGTTCCCATTGACAGAGATGCAGGATCAAGAAAAAGAATTAAGTCATATTGAATTTGTCTTGTCACAGTTGTCAATGAATGTATTAAAGGGTTTGCAGATAAGTGTCACGCGGGAGATAAATTTTCACATAGATTCGACGGCAATAAAATTGAATAAATTAAAAAATGATAAGGAAACATTGCATATAGAATACAACAAATTTATGATGGAGTGGGATGAGACTGAACAAAGAGCAGGAGGTTGAAAAATGCATTGCAGGAAGTGGACAAGAATTTCCCAGAGATACCAATGGAATTTGACACTCCACTATAAAAACAAGTGTCGAATGTTAGTGAATCCATTCAAGGATTCCATGCGAAGATCATAGACATAGAAGCATGCACAATGCCAGGAACTCCGCCTGAGGAAAGGGAGCAAAGAGAGAAGACAATGATGAAAACAATAGAAAGTATCAAGAGCTTAGAGGAGGAGTGTGCCAAGTTGTATGAATAAAGCACACAAGTATGGACTCACAAGTATGGAATTGACTAATAGAAAATGCAGAGCTACAAGGAATAGGGAAGAAGTTGTAGGCTGCGCTGGAGGAGGCACAAAAGTTTAAAGAGACTATGAGAACTATGACACCAACAGAAAACATGGTTGCAATCACAAAGAATAGGAAGTTGTACTTAGACATAAAAAAAAATGAGAATAGAACAACAGGCTCACGCACAGAAGATAGAGAAGTTGTGGGAGGAAGCATTTTGGGTAACATAAGAACTTGTAGTTGCGTAAGACATCGTGAAGTAGGTGGTGCAAGAGAATGTAGAGAAGCTGAAGACCCGCATTACTACAGAGACAACTTAGGAAATTTTGTAGCAGGAAACCCAAGTATAGGAAAAGTTTGTGACTACAAGAGAAATGTTCCAAAAGTTCATCGAGATGTGGAAAAAGGCATGAAGTGGCTTGGGACGAGCCACATGTGAGTGTTGGGGGCATGTTCGAGTAGGAAATTTTGGGAATTTTTTTGGGAATAGCACAAGAGAAAACTATGTGACAAATTGGCTAAAGAGCAATGCACGTGGAAGAAATGAACATAGTTAATGCATTTTTAGGGGCTAGTGCGTGTGAAAGGTAGAAGTTAGTTAGAAGTAGTTAGAAAATTTGTCCAAATTGTAATGGGATAAGTCGTAATATAAAAGTATAAATATGTAGTTGGTTAGAAAAAATGAATGATTAATATGAATATGTTATATGATGTTTTTGCACACATGATTAATGGTTTAATGAATGAATATTAATTATGATGAATATGATGAATGTCTCCCATTCTTCCATGAATGTAGAAACCTGGTTCTTATAGTCCCCACAGGTAACTTGGGTGAGAATTCGCCTTCTTTTGGGTGATGCTGAAAGGGACAGTATATTTAAGGTTTTGTTGGTGATTTAATGATGAAACCTGATTCTTCCCACTGCATCCCAACACTAATTGTATGATCCTATCTAAGGGATTAAGTCTAAATTATAGGGTGGAATCCATTAACTGTGCAAATTACATAATAAATCACACTCCCATTAAGGATCTTAAAATATAACACCGGAAGAAGCATGGACTAAACTTAAGCCATATGTACATTGATTTCATGTATCTGGTAGTATAGCATGGGATCACTTTCCTGGTGAGAAAAGGAAAGCATTGCAACCTAAAAGTGAGAATTGTATATTTTTTGTTTACTCTGAAGATTTCAAAGGTTACAAACTTGTTCAACCACATTTTAATGAAATTGTTATTAGAATAGATGTTAAATTTGATGAAAATATCTTGGCCTATGAGCCTAATTCAACATTTTTGTCTTCTTCAGCTTGCGATCCATCTTTGATATTTTTTCCTTCTTCTATTCATATTCTAGTTGCTTCTTCTTCAAATGATGATAGTGAGGATGAAAATCCACCTCCACTTTCTCACCTTCCTCCACATGATTCCATTGAACATGAACCTATAGCAACACCATCACTTCCTATATGGGTCTGTTCAACATGAGAAGCAGTTGGTGATCTTTCCATTGATCCTTTATATTAGTGCCAGGCACATTCACAGTTCCAGCAAGCCTCTTCTGTTTTGGCTCAAGTTTCAGAGACTCGTGATCCAAATACATTGGAGGAAGCTTCAAGTAATCTAGAATGGGATAAAACAATGAATGAAGAGTATCACTATTTAATAACGAACAATACTTGGGATCCTATACCTCTTCCGAAAGGAAGAAAACTTCTCAGAAGTAAACGGGTCTACTGAGCTAAGTATGCAGCAGATGGAAGTGTTGAAAGACACAAGGCTCAGTTACTTGCTAAAGTATTCTCCCAAGTTGAAGGAATTGACTATGATGAAACACTTTCCCTTTTAGACAAAATGAATTCCAGCCTCCTTGTTCTATCCCTTGCATCCTCACATAAATGGGCGGTCCATCAAATGGATCTCAAATCCGCCTTCTTGCATGGGGATTTACAAGATGAAATATGCATGGAACAACCTCCTGGCTATTTACAAAATGACTCTAGCCTTGTTTGTCACCTTAATAAATCTGTTTATGGTCTTAAGTAAGCTTCCCGAGCTTGTATGCCAAAATGGACAACTTTCTTCTTGACACCGAATTTTCTAAGTGCCATTCTAATCCAAATTCCTATACCAAGAAAGTAGGAATCCATCTTATAATCATTTTCATTTATGTTGATGATATTATCCTCATTGATAGTGACCCTAGACTTTTAAACCGTGTGAAATACAACCTTAAGAATAAATTTGAAATGACAGACATAGGATTTTTGCATTATTTCCTTGGCCTCCAAGTTTTGCAAACCATGGAAGGAATTTTTCTTTCCCAGTCTAAGTATGCTTGTGACCTTCTTCGTTGCTTTCACATGGAAGATTGTAAACCAATACCTTCTCCCCTCCAATCTAGAGTCAATATTGTTGCCACTTGTACTTCTTCCGAAGTTGATGCCACTTTGTACCGTCAATTAGTTGGTAGCCTCTTATACTTGACTCATACTCATCCTAATATTTCCTTTGTTGTTGGTCTTGTTGCTCGGTGTATGAAAACACCCCATGAAAGCCATTGGAAATCAACTAAGAAGATACTTTGGTATGTTCGGGGTATAGTTCAGTTCAATATACATTACAACTCAGGGGGGACTCCTTTATTGGTTGGTTTCACTGATTCAGATTAGGTCAGCAACCCTGATGATTGAAAGTCTACTACAGTTTATTTTTTCATCCTTGGTTCAGGACCTATCACATGGGCTTGTAAGAAACAACATGTTATTTCTCTTTCTTCAGTAGAAGCAGAGTACTGAGTAACAATTAATGCAATTCAAGAAGCCTTATGGTTTCAATAGATCCTTTCATAGTTTGTATTCTAACAACAACATCAAACAACCCTCTAGTGCAGCAATCAGAGGACCATCAAGATTTCCAAATACTCAGTTCAATATCAACCCATAAAATACATCGAGCTACACATGCACTTCATCAAAAATCTCATTCATGATCGAGTTATTGAAGTTGTCTTTTATCCTACAAAAGATCAAGTTGCAGAAATTTTCACAAAGTCTCTTGGAAAAGCGAAGTTCTCCATACTTAGATATATGTTAGGAGTTCAAGAAGTTGTCATTAAGGGGGATAGACTCTAATGCTTCATTTCTTCTCCTATTGTGTCATCTTTGTAAATCCTTCAATCATATCCTACGTTGTTATTAAAGGGGGATGTTAGGATATTTAGATACTTAGGAGTTAGTTAATATCAACTTACTCTAATGTGTCATTAGGTAAAAGTTTGTTTCTTAGTGTGTTTATTTAGTATGCATTAATATGTATTTCTAGTTAGGAAATATGATGGTCACAATATGTTCCCGACATAGAGTGATATGATGGTTCATATTCTCTTGAATCTTATTGACTACATTGATCCGTGGATTAAAACCCAATTGTCCATGATCTCTATTTAAAGAGTATGGAGGGTCATTTGTCAATGATTGATTGTGAGAAACTCTCTTGTAAATATCTATATAATCTTTTTCTTTGCATTAATAAATTCTCGAAGTGGCCATGTTGGTTGGGGTACTGGATGTTTTATCGTAAGATTTTTACCATGTCAAAACATCGATGTGTTGATATTGGATTTGGTTGTGTGAGTGGTTACTGAAGGTGTTAATTCTCTATTGGAATACCTATATTGTCGAACATCAAGATCACGAATTTGCAATTGCTGTGAATTTCCATGCTCAACTCCCTAGCCCAAGATTGACCCCTTAGCTACCTGAATAAACCTTTGCACCAAAAATCGAATTACAAAAATTGAATTTCGAGGGGTTTTGACCTTGATTTCTCAAGCTAAGTGAAATAGATTTTTACCCAAATTCCACATGGATTTCAACCTAGTTGTTCTATAACAGAGCCCGTAGGCCCCAATGCTACATCCTTCTACTTTGACACTAATCGTAAAATATCTTACTTGCTAAAATGAATTAATACACCCTAACAAGATATAAAATCTAACGCGGGGAAACAATCCCTAATTTCCTCATGAAATTAACAACATATATAAAAACCATGAATGCAATTAACCAACAAACACACAACATTCAATAGAATGATTTACATAGTTGAATAAGCATAGATAAGACACAATAAAAAAAAAAATTGGTTATGAAGAACTAATTGGATGCATATAAGGGACATTCTTCCTAGCCATAAGATTTGTTGTTCATCATATCTCAACAACAATACACCCCCGAGTTGGAGCTATGAGTCCACAAAGAGGTCTAGTCCTCTTGGTTGTCCACTCTTCACACAACATCCCAAAAAACCAGAAAAATAGTTTCATTCCACCATCACTTTTCCCTTCAACCTACACAAATCAAGGAATGGGATCCCCCTTCTTTTCCACATAGTCTCTCGGGCCTTCCCACTTCCCTCCAAGGCTCTGATTGGCTAGGAAATCTCATAATTGGGGACTCCATAAACTCTTAGTTGTTCCACGAATGCTCACGCTAGCCTTCTTAAGGGTCTTGAGCCATTTACTCAATAGGAAAATATCAAATATAGGCATACAACCTTTCTCTTGGCACAAAATTCATCCCTCTTATGGTTGTTCTCAAACACAACATGGTTGGCACTCTTTCCCCACACCCATCTCTCCTCTTGTTGCCCAAAGTCAGCATGTAAAAACTAGGTCAAAAACCCATTCGAAATTTCTTTTCTTCTCATGCAATCTTGACTTTCACATTTCTCAAAAAGTAGTTGTACTCAACCCATGCTATCATAAATTAGTGAGTTAACTTTTCCTACCAGCCATTCTTACATCAATTTAATATCTCTTTTGATCATTTAAAGGGGATAAACATTAATATGAAAATCATTGAATTAAGAGTTATGCATAACCCCTTGGACCCCCTTTAGCCACCTCTCTTATGGAATCATAGCCCCTCATCATTACCATCCCGCTCGTATTGCAGCTAACGATTGTTATTTTTATTAAGATTTTAAATGTACAAAATACATAGTTTGTCCCCTCGTCATATTAATTTGTATAGGATCTTCATCCAAAACATATAAGCTCACCAGCCTAAATCACATTTATGAAAATATATTAAATTTGTGGGCAGTAAAATTGGGGTTGTTACAAGAAATATTAGATAATTTCCCTTGGGCATGGGCAATGGAAGATGCAACAGTCTCAAGGAATTTTAGTGAGGGAAAGGTGTGTTGGCTCCCTAGAGCTTCTAAAATAACTAATTAGGCTTCTCAATGTTTCAATGTCATTGTGAAAGTCACTGATTCCATCTCCAACTAGTGGTTGGGGGTTACAGTTGGGAATTTCTTCAGTTGGTAACCTAGTATCTCGATATTTACCATAGTCTGATAGCCATCTAGAGATAGGTTTTTAACTTCCTCAACCCTCATTTGAGGTAGGGTTTTGAACCTTCTAGAATCTTCTTCAAATCCCTCACATGGCTAGCCCCATATGCATAAGTAAAAGGGGTTGACGTGGCATCCTTCCGTACCATTGTGGTCAACACGGTAGGTCAACTTGCAGGAGGCACAACTTTTGCATACGAGCTCCGATTGATGCGATTTTTGCACCATTAGAAAGGTCTTGATGTGTAGAATAGCGTCATGGGGTCCATGACATACTGAAAAAGTTTTAACCCCTAAAAATGTTGTTCGATGCCTCAAAATGGCTTTGGAAGGTTCCTGACCCCAATTTTCCAAACTAGGACCTGCCACTAACATGGCCCTACAAACTTATTCCTCCCATATTTTCCACTCTGAAAGGATCGAGATAGATGACAAACAATTTAGTGATCCAATCCAGTTCAACACTTAAACAAGACTAAAACAATTTTATTTCCTTTCTTAATTTGTAGAATTTAAGAAGTATAAACATAATAGTTACATAAATAAACCTACATTGAATTTGAAAAAATAACCAAAAAAAATATCTCTACAATCCCTAGAAACAATGAATAGTGGCTATAACAACCTTCCTTATCCTAGTCATTGTCAAATCCACTGTACACTACTCCCAAAACATGTTTTCTTCTTCTCCATAACACATAGTGCAATTGTGATAGAATAAAGAACATGTAGCTTATTTTATAATTCATACATAAAGGAATGTCTACACATTATTAATGCACACATGCTCCTAGAACATGTGTGTTCCTTTAAATATGACTTGGCTGAATACTTAGCAAGTTTATGTGGTGGTTTGGAAATGCTTAAAGCTAGTTTAAAAGAAATGCATATGTGCTCCACGGTCCCCAAGCTAATTTTAAAAAATGTATGCATACTCCTACATGAACACATTCTACAGATTTCCATATCAATAAAAAGTTAAAAGCTTCATATTGCCAATCGTTTCAACTTCATAATTCCTTTTAATACTTTATGCAAATAAGTAGACTTGAAGTTATAGAAAACTCAAATGGCCATATCAATAAATACTTAAAAGCTTCCTAACAATCATTTCAACTTTACAATTCCCTTTTATAAATAACGGAATACTGTATGTAAATGAGTAAAATTTACTTATAGAACACTTCAAGTAAATGAGTAAAATTGAAGGTATAAAAAACCTCCAAAAACTAGAAAGTCCAATCATGCACGAGTTTATCTATTACGGGTTAACTCCTTAACTTTTAAGAATCGTTCAAGTCCCTCTTACTAAGTGAATGTTAAACATACTGGTGATGAAGTTCCTTTTGAGCACCTCTTCCAATGGTTGATGGGTATATGATAGTTTAATTTCTCCAAATAGTTGTCATGATGGGAGTAATATTAGTTTTCAAAGCCTACTTTCAGAATAATCAATTTTCATTAACAGAACATAGAGAAGTTTAGAGAAACTCGTTGCCAAAATTTCAATGTTTTGTGTTCTTTATCTTAGTAACTACTTAAAAAAATTTAGAACAGAAACTCCTTGCCAGTTCTTTATTTTAGTAACTACTAAAAAAAACTTAAAAACTTTGAAACTGATCCATAAATAATAACAGATGAATTAAATAAACAAAAACAAGTAGAACCACTTTTAATATGCTTAACACTTAAAACTAAATATCCTAACAATTTGAAAGTGCCCATGGTGCTTCTTATGTATGCTTTTTAGGAATAGGTAGACATAAGAAGCAGCCTTAAGTGGCATACAACCAGCTTTTATGATGGTTTTCTTGTTTAAGGATATTCAAGTAGAAGGTAAGTAGAAGGGTAGATGAAGATAAAATATGTTCAAGCCAGACATGGCCAGAAAAGCTTTATAATTAAGTAATATCCAGGTTTTTTTTCATTTGTAAACTACTATGATCTTACTTTTTTCTATATTATGTGTTTTTATATTATATGTTTATGATAGCGTAGTTTAAACGTTCTACCTTTTGACTGTTTTTTGGGACTTTTTCCGTTTAATTTTGTTCAAAATCCAATAAGAAATAATTGGATTTGCAGATTTTTATTTATAGCAAAAAAAACAACACTTTTAAATGTGAACCAATACTCTTTCTTTTCTTTTGCTATAAGCCATGGTATAATTATGAACATTTTTGTTATATTCCATAGTATAATTAAGAACTTTCTGTATCATTGTTACCATAAGTATTTTTTGCCCAAAATTGCCCACAGTTTTATCCCATAATTGCCCATGATGTACAGTTTTATCCCATGATTGCCCATGATGTAATATTGTGGCCATAAGTACTTTTTGCCCAAAATTGCCCACAGTTTTATCCCAAAATGAGCCATAGTTTTATGCTCTTTTGTGGTTAATTCAATAAAAAAATTCAATTCCAATTAATAAAAATCAAATAATAACTCAAAAGCAGTGAAAATACATGAACAACATCATATAAGGATTACAATTATCCTTCCAACCAGTACAGTTTTCCAGATAAATCCAGAGGTGAAGTATTCATTTAGTTATCAAATGTGTAATGCTTGTCAACAGCTACAGAAACGTCCCAGATGCAGCTCAATCCCTTGGGTAGAACTACTAAGTCTCCTGCAGTTAACTCAACGTAATCAGAGGATCCCTTCACGCAAACCCTTACCTTCCCCTTCACAAGATAGCACGTTTCCTGTGCAT
This sequence comes from Picea engelmannii, assembly GCA_009831015.1. Taxonomy (NCBI): domain Eukaryota; kingdom Viridiplantae; phylum Streptophyta; class Pinopsida; order Pinales; family Pinaceae; genus Picea; species Picea engelmannii. Next base: position 590,474 of record ML782800.1, read on the forward strand.
CATATTTCAGAGCAAACTTGCCCGGTGGACAACCCCACCTGCAAAACACACCCATATTACACAGGTTCAAAATTACACCATACCACAGCAAACTTTCTTTAAAATAAAGTTTTCATATCTTTTCAAACAGTGATTCACAGAATCCAAAATAAAATTCACTAAATCCATTTTAACATCAGATTTATTCATAGCTGAGAAGAATACAAACCCCAAATTTGGAAGTAAAAACTGAACAGACATAAAAAAAAAAACCCCAAGGTGTATTTAATTTTCCAGGTGAAGATGAACTTGTAATTTCTTTTACAGAAACCAGAAACACCCAATAATGTCTGAGTCCCAAAATATGAAGGCAGAGAAAATAAGAAATGAAAAACTTACTTGGGCCATGACCGGATACCAAGCTCAGCCAAACGAGACTGCGAGGGATGCCTGTCAATAATTCTTATTCCAAGTTTCTCCTCCTCCTTCCTGCCTTTCCCTTCTTCTTTCTCTGCTGTCATGGCCATCTCTTGAAGAGAAATTAATCACAGAGAATAGCCTGACAATTTTTCATGATAAAAGCTCTTCCTTCTGGCTTAAATTGATATATTTGGCGATGACTACAAGAACCCAACTCAGAATCCAACTCAGACTATACTAAAAGAAATCCCCATCGATACAAAATTGCCCAATCTCAACAATAACAACAATATGATATGATAATATGTGTAAACTGTGCTAACAGACAGAAGTTCAAGAGATCGCCCATCTCTTAAATTCGCAAAAAACAAGCTCTAACCGTCATTGCAAATGGAGTTCACACTGGTTTGCTGTTGCAAAGCAGATTTTTAGAAAACGTTGCAACCCCGGTCAATGGCGGAATAATTCGTTGGAAGCGTGGCTTGAGCGCGTACTGTATTTAGATGTGAAATATGTGGCCGGGGTTTCACATCTGGATTCGATTTGGCTTGTTGATATCCCGGATGTCATTGATGTGACAAATGCATTATATTCTACGTATTTGTAGAGTTAGTCAAAGTATAGAGGGGAAGTCTATGTTAGGAATTATACAGGCTTAACTTACGTGCTTGTCAGGTTACGTTTCAAATTCAACATTTTGAGGGAGGATTCACAGTGGGAGTGACCTAACTTGGAGTAATCTTTCCAGTTTTTCCTTCGGAATTATTTTTTTGGTAGGGTTTTGGGTTGTCTTTTTTAATTTTTGTTCATTTCAGAATTTTAATCGATTTTTTTGAGTATCTGGATTGGTTTAAAATGAAATTTTAGTTCATTCCATAATTTTAATAGATTTTTTGAGCATCTGGGTAGGTTTAAAATGAAGCAAAACTTCTACTATAAGTTTCTGAAATGCATTGAACTTTGATCCATGCAAAACTCAGACTACCCCTAAAAATTTGACCAAATTCAAATCTATTTTTTTTTTGCCTGAAAAACCAAACTCCAAAGAAAAGATTGCTCTCGAGTTAGCCAACTCCATTCACAGTGACACAAATGTAGTAAACATGGTGATTATATGTTTAAAGAAATTAGTAAAAGAAAGAACAAAGAGCTAACTTCGAAAGCAAGTTATGTAGCAAACATGCTGATTGTATGTTTAAAGAAATTAGTGAAAGAAAGAGCAAAGAGATAACTTGGAAAGCAAGTTGAAAAGCGTAGTAAAAACGCATTAAGAAATGTTAGCATTATATGCTTTGAAATGCAAATCTTTTTAATGAGTAGCTTCTTTTCAAATTTAAAAAAGGTGTATCTAAAAGGAGTCCAAGGTAAACTCAATTTTTTACACTTTGAAAAAGGTGTCTACCTAAAAAGATTGAAGGATAAATGTAAGGTTAAAATGAATTAACATTCTTTTGTTTTAAGATAAGAACATAAGAAATGGTGAATTTTTTTTTATTTCATTTTATATGTTAATATTATCTTAAAATTTTATGAGATAAGATGTGTAGAAAATGTTAATATTTTTTTTAGAAGTTGTAATTGTTATTATAATTATGGTATTCATTGCATAAAAGAGGCCCTATTCATGTCACTAGATATTCATGTTACTAGATAAAGGGTACATAAGGGAAAATGTGGGAGATGTGATGGCTTATGCAATAATGAGATAGTACATTGCCTTTCAATCCATTTCAAATGAAGAAGAGAAGGAAGAAGGAGAGGAATTGCAGGATTTTTCAATATGGAGTCTTGTAGTGGTAATCTCATTTTTTCCTCTCAAGAGGTATTGCTTGATGCATGTCAAGGGGAAGACTTTTATTTTGAAGTACATTTTCATGTCGAACCTATCAATGCGGTTGTAGTAGGAGAAAAGACTTGACTATATAAAGGGGTATATGTTGAACCAATGAATAAGAGAACCCTAGCTTGCAGGGGGAAATTGATCTCCAAACAATATCAAGAAAGACTTAAGGAAACTCACGATCTCATGTTAAATATAATGATATCAAGCACACCAAAGGATTCTCTAAAGTGAAAATGTTCTTTCCTCGTAGCATTAGTGCAGTAGGAGATCGATTCACAATTCCTAAAGGCTCAATGAAAGTAAACCAAACATTATGAAGGGTGGTGCACTGCTACATTCATCCACGAACTAATGCAATATGAATCATGATATGTTGGGGGCATCTCGATCACACTGGGTTTCAGTTACACTGAGGCATTGGGAATTTGACGAGGATCTATCATGAAAGGAGAAGGAGGCTTCAATGAAGAAGGTAAATTGAGAGGGAGACCTCATTTCTCCCTTGCATCAAACATATCCTCCTCTTCACAATGAAGGAAAATTGACTAAACTAGGTTTTCGATCAAGAAGACATGTTCTAGGCTACCAAATAGTGTGAAAGGAACAAGAAAGACATTGCATGTAGAAGAGAGGGGAGGTTTGAAGGAAGATAAATCTTCTCCTCCTATCTACTTTGTTCAAAGGGAGTGAGAGGATATAGAAACTCAACATATAGATCATTGTAAGGCATACCTTCTCTCTTTTCTCTTTATGGATTATGTAACGTACCCAGTCTCCCAACTAAGTCCTACTACCACCTTGTAATGTTTCTCGTTACAAACACTTACAACATGCTCTAATACCATCCATAATGTAACATCCCCAATAACTATTGAACAATGCTACTCTAAAAAATCCACTGCGTAGATTATATACTAAACACTAGTCTATGCAGTATCACTTGAAGTAATGCGCTCAACCTCAAACTGAGTCACACAACACTAACTTTCCTCTTTTAACACAACCTTGAGCAACGGAAGTAACTCAAACAACTACTCACACCAACATACTCATCACACAACACAACGGTGCGCACAACCACCCTGGTGTCACACACCAATTATGATTTCCTTGTGCATGGGGTCTGATTCCCTGAACGCATACATGAGTTCAAGCCTCCTGTACACACAGGCTACATTTTTGCGCACCCGACTATTCAATTCCTTCCTTGGAGACTCATGACCAATATCAAGGATAACTTAACAAGAAAAACTATCAATAATTGTTATACCCATGCACGAATGCAATAATGACTATCAACACCACACTTACATGTGCAAGCAACATTAAACATAACAACATCAACTACTTATATGTGACAACATACAATAATTAACCCATATCAAGCATAGATAAAAACACACATAACAAATCATACAAGCACATAAAGAACACTTATATTTTATGAAAGTCAC
>ML782800.1:599951-660919 GCA_009831015.1 Picea engelmannii
CATGACGGTGAGGTAATGGAGTCACGTAATCATAAATGAAAAATGACGAGAGGAGTTTGATAGGTTGGAAAATATAGCATATGATCCATTGGAGGAAATGAAGTTAATGAAGAGTTAGGGAAATAATTGAAGGTGAATGTAAGTGGAATAGACTACATATTCGGTCATGAAGAAGAATAGAAACAACTAGTGACATGCTATAAAATAATATAGAACGATAGAGATAGGGTTGACAAGAAAAGGTTATTATTGTTCGAGCATTTTAGAGAGATAGAATGAGTTGAGCAAGTTTAAAAGAGCCAAGAATTAAAGTTGGAGATGTGAGTTAGTTGCAGAGAGAAATGACACCACTAAAGATAGGAGAAGCTTCATCATAGTAGAAGGAACAGTGGACCAAGAAATCAATGCTTGTATTCAAGGAAACTCTATGAGCATCAACGTTAGGGCCAAGCCTGGTTAACTTTCCAAAGGATTATGCACCACCAAGGAAGTAAAAAACAAAGTAGGTTAAGCTACGAAAAAAATGAAGTATGAACTTGTTGAACCAGATATCCCACTGGGGGTAATAATTGAAGAGGATATGTTAGGAACGGGAGGGAATCTGACGTATGTAGACCATGACTTAATAGATATAAAAAAAAATCCATAGTTGGCACTAGATAAGTATAGGACCGTAAAGATCACCTAGGATTCATAGGCAGTAATAATAGAGCCACAGCAATGGGTAGTAGGGCTGGAGAAAACATGCATTTTCAATCTGTCAGACATTCTACATTTTGGCAGGAGCGCAGAGATAAATATTTGTTTCAATTTATTGCTCAATTGCATCCATGGATGATTTTAATGGTTGGATAGGCAAGTGTCGATAGAAACTGAACTCATCATGTGAATCATCGAGTTACAAGCAATAGGGGAAGACCTAATACCATTATTCATAGACAAGTCAAAGGAGAAGGCACTGGAAGAAAGAATGAAGGACAAATATGACACATTCAGAGGAGCATGCAGTTTAGACATTGTAAGTATTAATAATGATACAGTCAGCTTCACGACATAGGTGTTGGCCTAGAAGTTGTTGAGGAAATGTCGCAAAGATCAAGTACGAGCAGGTGTAATAGAAGCAACTGAAAAGTCTTTTGCAGGAGTACAATTGAACTGTGTGTTGTTCCTATTGAACCATTTTTTGATGGACTGCATGTAAGCATGAGATAAGGGAATAGAATTCCATTGTGCATGGCTATTGATATTGATTGCATTAGTGGCTTGGAGAGATTCGGAGGACACTCAATTTCTGGGAGATGCAAAGAAACCATGTTTGATAGTGAGACATGTGAACTTGTGGCATACGATGCACACGGAAAGATAGTTGGATAATGACATTACTTTATATGCTTACAAAGAGGTATTTCGGTAGATAATTCAATATACACTACACATACTACCGCAGGTAGTGTAAGCATACATGGGGATTGCACATTTTAAAGAAGGAAGACACCACATGTATATTCAAGCCAAGAGGGACCTAGATCAATAGTGGTTATTGAGCAGATACAGGTTGATAGAAGATGAGGTTGGGCATATTTTGGAATATTGGGAAGAAGAATGGAAAACCCTAGTACCAAAAACAGAGCAGCCAAAAATACAACCATCATAGAATGAGCCAAAAAAATATGGATAAGAAGAAGAAGATGATGATGAAGGAGAAGGAAATGGCACAAGAGAAACATAGAAGAAAGTATCATGCCCTGGAGAGAAGAGGAAAGAGCATGATAAGGGGAAGCTGGTACACCAATGGAAGAAGAGGAAAGCACTCAAGGAAGTGGCCACTCAAGCCCTGACAAAAGATTACTTAGAGAAGATAGGCAATCAAGAAAAGGAAGTGATAGATGAATTGTTTCAATGTCAGCATGGAAATAAGAAGAGATAAAAACATATGTGCATGAGCAGATAGATTCATTATTTTATATTTTGGAAGTAGCCAAAATAACACCAAAGAAAAGATCAGAGGAAGAGTAGAAGAAGAGTACAACAAAGATGATAGAAGCAAGACCGACGACCTCCCACCCATCAGAAGTATCAGTAGAGCTTCAAATAATAAATATATCATCGGGGGCTATAGAGTTCCCATTGACAGAGATGCAGGATCAAGAAAAAGAATTAAGTCATATTGAATTTGTCTTGTCACAGTTGTCAATGAATGTATTAAAGGGTTTGCAGATAAGTGTCACGCGGGAGATAAATTTTCACATAGATTCGACGGCAATAAAATTGAATAAATTAAAAAATGATAAGGAAACATTGCATATAGAATACAACAAATTTATGATGGAGTGGGATGAGACTGAACAAAGAGCAGGAGGTTGAAAAATGCATTGCAGGAAGTGGACAAGAATTTCCCAGAGATACCAATGGAATTTGACACTCCACTATAAAAACAAGTGTCGAATGTTAGTGAATCCATTCAAGGATTCCATGCGAAGATCATAGACATAGAAGCATGCACAATGCCAGGAACTCCGCCTGAGGAAAGGGAGCAAAGAGAGAAGACAATGATGAAAACAATAGAAAGTATCAAGAGCTTAGAGGAGGAGTGTGCCAAGTTGTATGAATAAAGCACACAAGTATGGACTCACAAGTATGGAATTGACTAATAGAAAATGCAGAGCTACAAGGAATAGGGAAGAAGTTGTAGGCTGCGCTGGAGGAGGCACAAAAGTTTAAAGAGACTATGAGAACTATGACACCAACAGAAAACATGGTTGCAATCACAAAGAATAGGAAGTTGTACTTAGACATAAAAAAAAATGAGAATAGAACAACAGGCTCACGCACAGAAGATAGAGAAGTTGTGGGAGGAAGCATTTTGGGTAACATAAGAACTTGTAGTTGCGTAAGACATCGTGAAGTAGGTGGTGCAAGAGAATGTAGAGAAGCTGAAGACCCGCATTACTACAGAGACAACTTAGGAAATTTTGTAGCAGGAAACCCAAGTATAGGAAAAGTTTGTGACTACAAGAGAAATGTTCCAAAAGTTCATCGAGATGTGGAAAAAGGCATGAAGTGGCTTGGGACGAGCCACATGTGAGTGTTGGGGGCATGTTCGAGTAGGAAATTTTGGGAATTTTTTTGGGAATAGCACAAGAGAAAACTATGTGACAAATTGGCTAAAGAGCAATGCACGTGGAAGAAATGAACATAGTTAATGCATTTTTAGGGGCTAGTGCGTGTGAAAGGTAGAAGTTAGTTAGAAGTAGTTAGAAAATTTGTCCAAATTGTAATGGGATAAGTCGTAATATAAAAGTATAAATATGTAGTTGGTTAGAAAAAATGAATGATTAATATGAATATGTTATATGATGTTTTTGCACACATGATTAATGGTTTAATGAATGAATATTAATTATGATGAATATGATGAATGTCTCCCATTCTTCCATGAATGTAGAAACCTGGTTCTTATAGTCCCCACAGGTAACTTGGGTGAGAATTCGCCTTCTTTTGGGTGATGCTGAAAGGGACAGTATATTTAAGGTTTTGTTGGTGATTTAATGATGAAACCTGATTCTTCCCACTGCATCCCAACACTAATTGTATGATCCTATCTAAGGGATTAAGTCTAAATTATAGGGTGGAATCCATTAACTGTGCAAATTACATAATAAATCACACTCCCATTAAGGATCTTAAAATATAACACCGGAAGAAGCATGGACTAAACTTAAGCCATATGTACATTGATTTCATGTATCTGGTAGTATAGCATGGGATCACTTTCCTGGTGAGAAAAGGAAAGCATTGCAACCTAAAAGTGAGAATTGTATATTTTTTGTTTACTCTGAAGATTTCAAAGGTTACAAACTTGTTCAACCACATTTTAATGAAATTGTTATTAGAATAGATGTTAAATTTGATGAAAATATCTTGGCCTATGAGCCTAATTCAACATTTTTGTCTTCTTCAGCTTGCGATCCATCTTTGATATTTTTTCCTTCTTCTATTCATATTCTAGTTGCTTCTTCTTCAAATGATGATAGTGAGGATGAAAATCCACCTCCACTTTCTCACCTTCCTCCACATGATTCCATTGAACATGAACCTATAGCAACACCATCACTTCCTATATGGGTCTGTTCAACATGAGAAGCAGTTGGTGATCTTTCCATTGATCCTTTATATTAGTGCCAGGCACATTCACAGTTCCAGCAAGCCTCTTCTGTTTTGGCTCAAGTTTCAGAGACTCGTGATCCAAATACATTGGAGGAAGCTTCAAGTAATCTAGAATGGGATAAAACAATGAATGAAGAGTATCACTATTTAATAACGAACAATACTTGGGATCCTATACCTCTTCCGAAAGGAAGAAAACTTCTCAGAAGTAAACGGGTCTACTGAGCTAAGTATGCAGCAGATGGAAGTGTTGAAAGACACAAGGCTCAGTTACTTGCTAAAGTATTCTCCCAAGTTGAAGGAATTGACTATGATGAAACACTTTCCCTTTTAGACAAAATGAATTCCAGCCTCCTTGTTCTATCCCTTGCATCCTCACATAAATGGGCGGTCCATCAAATGGATCTCAAATCCGCCTTCTTGCATGGGGATTTACAAGATGAAATATGCATGGAACAACCTCCTGGCTATTTACAAAATGACTCTAGCCTTGTTTGTCACCTTAATAAATCTGTTTATGGTCTTAAGTAAGCTTCCCGAGCTTGTATGCCAAAATGGACAACTTTCTTCTTGACACCGAATTTTCTAAGTGCCATTCTAATCCAAATTCCTATACCAAGAAAGTAGGAATCCATCTTATAATCATTTTCATTTATGTTGATGATATTATCCTCATTGATAGTGACCCTAGACTTTTAAACCGTGTGAAATACAACCTTAAGAATAAATTTGAAATGACAGACATAGGATTTTTGCATTATTTCCTTGGCCTCCAAGTTTTGCAAACCATGGAAGGAATTTTTCTTTCCCAGTCTAAGTATGCTTGTGACCTTCTTCGTTGCTTTCACATGGAAGATTGTAAACCAATACCTTCTCCCCTCCAATCTAGAGTCAATATTGTTGCCACTTGTACTTCTTCCGAAGTTGATGCCACTTTGTACCGTCAATTAGTTGGTAGCCTCTTATACTTGACTCATACTCATCCTAATATTTCCTTTGTTGTTGGTCTTGTTGCTCGGTGTATGAAAACACCCCATGAAAGCCATTGGAAATCAACTAAGAAGATACTTTGGTATGTTCGGGGTATAGTTCAGTTCAATATACATTACAACTCAGGGGGGACTCCTTTATTGGTTGGTTTCACTGATTCAGATTAGGTCAGCAACCCTGATGATTGAAAGTCTACTACAGTTTATTTTTTCATCCTTGGTTCAGGACCTATCACATGGGCTTGTAAGAAACAACATGTTATTTCTCTTTCTTCAGTAGAAGCAGAGTACTGAGTAACAATTAATGCAATTCAAGAAGCCTTATGGTTTCAATAGATCCTTTCATAGTTTGTATTCTAACAACAACATCAAACAACCCTCTAGTGCAGCAATCAGAGGACCATCAAGATTTCCAAATACTCAGTTCAATATCAACCCATAAAATACATCGAGCTACACATGCACTTCATCAAAAATCTCATTCATGATCGAGTTATTGAAGTTGTCTTTTATCCTACAAAAGATCAAGTTGCAGAAATTTTCACAAAGTCTCTTGGAAAAGCGAAGTTCTCCATACTTAGATATATGTTAGGAGTTCAAGAAGTTGTCATTAAGGGGGATAGACTCTAATGCTTCATTTCTTCTCCTATTGTGTCATCTTTGTAAATCCTTCAATCATATCCTACGTTGTTATTAAAGGGGGATGTTAGGATATTTAGATACTTAGGAGTTAGTTAATATCAACTTACTCTAATGTGTCATTAGGTAAAAGTTTGTTTCTTAGTGTGTTTATTTAGTATGCATTAATATGTATTTCTAGTTAGGAAATATGATGGTCACAATATGTTCCCGACATAGAGTGATATGATGGTTCATATTCTCTTGAATCTTATTGACTACATTGATCCGTGGATTAAAACCCAATTGTCCATGATCTCTATTTAAAGAGTATGGAGGGTCATTTGTCAATGATTGATTGTGAGAAACTCTCTTGTAAATATCTATATAATCTTTTTCTTTGCATTAATAAATTCTCGAAGTGGCCATGTTGGTTGGGGTACTGGATGTTTTATCGTAAGATTTTTACCATGTCAAAACATCGATGTGTTGATATTGGATTTGGTTGTGTGAGTGGTTACTGAAGGTGTTAATTCTCTATTGGAATACCTATATTGTCGAACATCAAGATCACGAATTTGCAATTGCTGTGAATTTCCATGCTCAACTCCCTAGCCCAAGATTGACCCCTTAGCTACCTGAATAAACCTTTGCACCAAAAATCGAATTACAAAAATTGAATTTCGAGGGGTTTTGACCTTGATTTCTCAAGCTAAGTGAAATAGATTTTTACCCAAATTCCACATGGATTTCAACCTAGTTGTTCTATAACAGAGCCCGTAGGCCCCAATGCTACATCCTTCTACTTTGACACTAATCGTAAAATATCTTACTTGCTAAAATGAATTAATACACCCTAACAAGATATAAAATCTAACGCGGGGAAACAATCCCTAATTTCCTCATGAAATTAACAACATATATAAAAACCATGAATGCAATTAACCAACAAACACACAACATTCAATAGAATGATTTACATAGTTGAATAAGCATAGATAAGACACAATAAAAAAAAAAATTGGTTATGAAGAACTAATTGGATGCATATAAGGGACATTCTTCCTAGCCATAAGATTTGTTGTTCATCATATCTCAACAACAATACACCCCCGAGTTGGAGCTATGAGTCCACAAAGAGGTCTAGTCCTCTTGGTTGTCCACTCTTCACACAACATCCCAAAAAACCAGAAAAATAGTTTCATTCCACCATCACTTTTCCCTTCAACCTACACAAATCAAGGAATGGGATCCCCCTTCTTTTCCACATAGTCTCTCGGGCCTTCCCACTTCCCTCCAAGGCTCTGATTGGCTAGGAAATCTCATAATTGGGGACTCCATAAACTCTTAGTTGTTCCACGAATGCTCACGCTAGCCTTCTTAAGGGTCTTGAGCCATTTACTCAATAGGAAAATATCAAATATAGGCATACAACCTTTCTCTTGGCACAAAATTCATCCCTCTTATGGTTGTTCTCAAACACAACATGGTTGGCACTCTTTCCCCACACCCATCTCTCCTCTTGTTGCCCAAAGTCAGCATGTAAAAACTAGGTCAAAAACCCATTCGAAATTTCTTTTCTTCTCATGCAATCTTGACTTTCACATTTCTCAAAAAGTAGTTGTACTCAACCCATGCTATCATAAATTAGTGAGTTAACTTTTCCTACCAGCCATTCTTACATCAATTTAATATCTCTTTTGATCATTTAAAGGGGATAAACATTAATATGAAAATCATTGAATTAAGAGTTATGCATAACCCCTTGGACCCCCTTTAGCCACCTCTCTTATGGAATCATAGCCCCTCATCATTACCATCCCGCTCGTATTGCAGCTAACGATTGTTATTTTTATTAAGATTTTAAATGTACAAAATACATAGTTTGTCCCCTCGTCATATTAATTTGTATAGGATCTTCATCCAAAACATATAAGCTCACCAGCCTAAATCACATTTATGAAAATATATTAAATTTGTGGGCAGTAAAATTGGGGTTGTTACAAGAAATATTAGATAATTTCCCTTGGGCATGGGCAATGGAAGATGCAACAGTCTCAAGGAATTTTAGTGAGGGAAAGGTGTGTTGGCTCCCTAGAGCTTCTAAAATAACTAATTAGGCTTCTCAATGTTTCAATGTCATTGTGAAAGTCACTGATTCCATCTCCAACTAGTGGTTGGGGGTTACAGTTGGGAATTTCTTCAGTTGGTAACCTAGTATCTCGATATTTACCATAGTCTGATAGCCATCTAGAGATAGGTTTTTAACTTCCTCAACCCTCATTTGAGGTAGGGTTTTGAACCTTCTAGAATCTTCTTCAAATCCCTCACATGGCTAGCCCCATATGCATAAGTAAAAGGGGTTGACGTGGCATCCTTCCGTACCATTGTGGTCAACACGGTAGGTCAACTTGCAGGAGGCACAACTTTTGCATACGAGCTCCGATTGATGCGATTTTTGCACCATTAGAAAGGTCTTGATGTGTAGAATAGCGTCATGGGGTCCATGACATACTGAAAAAGTTTTAACCCCTAAAAATGTTGTTCGATGCCTCAAAATGGCTTTGGAAGGTTCCTGACCCCAATTTTCCAAACTAGGACCTGCCACTAACATGGCCCTACAAACTTATTCCTCCCATATTTTCCACTCTGAAAGGATCGAGATAGATGACAAACAATTTAGTGATCCAATCCAGTTCAACACTTAAACAAGACTAAAACAATTTTATTTCCTTTCTTAATTTGTAGAATTTAAGAAGTATAAACATAATAGTTACATAAATAAACCTACATTGAATTTGAAAAAATAACCAAAAAAAATATCTCTACAATCCCTAGAAACAATGAATAGTGGCTATAACAACCTTCCTTATCCTAGTCATTGTCAAATCCACTGTACACTACTCCCAAAACATGTTTTCTTCTTCTCCATAACACATAGTGCAATTGTGATAGAATAAAGAACATGTAGCTTATTTTATAATTCATACATAAAGGAATGTCTACACATTATTAATGCACACATGCTCCTAGAACATGTGTGTTCCTTTAAATATGACTTGGCTGAATACTTAGCAAGTTTATGTGGTGGTTTGGAAATGCTTAAAGCTAGTTTAAAAGAAATGCATATGTGCTCCACGGTCCCCAAGCTAATTTTAAAAAATGTATGCATACTCCTACATGAACACATTCTACAGATTTCCATATCAATAAAAAGTTAAAAGCTTCATATTGCCAATCGTTTCAACTTCATAATTCCTTTTAATACTTTATGCAAATAAGTAGACTTGAAGTTATAGAAAACTCAAATGGCCATATCAATAAATACTTAAAAGCTTCCTAACAATCATTTCAACTTTACAATTCCCTTTTATAAATAACGGAATACTGTATGTAAATGAGTAAAATTTACTTATAGAACACTTCAAGTAAATGAGTAAAATTGAAGGTATAAAAAACCTCCAAAAACTAGAAAGTCCAATCATGCACGAGTTTATCTATTACGGGTTAACTCCTTAACTTTTAAGAATCGTTCAAGTCCCTCTTACTAAGTGAATGTTAAACATACTGGTGATGAAGTTCCTTTTGAGCACCTCTTCCAATGGTTGATGGGTATATGATAGTTTAATTTCTCCAAATAGTTGTCATGATGGGAGTAATATTAGTTTTCAAAGCCTACTTTCAGAATAATCAATTTTCATTAACAGAACATAGAGAAGTTTAGAGAAACTCGTTGCCAAAATTTCAATGTTTTGTGTTCTTTATCTTAGTAACTACTTAAAAAAATTTAGAACAGAAACTCCTTGCCAGTTCTTTATTTTAGTAACTACTAAAAAAAACTTAAAAACTTTGAAACTGATCCATAAATAATAACAGATGAATTAAATAAACAAAAACAAGTAGAACCACTTTTAATATGCTTAACACTTAAAACTAAATATCCTAACAATTTGAAAGTGCCCATGGTGCTTCTTATGTATGCTTTTTAGGAATAGGTAGACATAAGAAGCAGCCTTAAGTGGCATACAACCAGCTTTTATGATGGTTTTCTTGTTTAAGGATATTCAAGTAGAAGGTAAGTAGAAGGGTAGATGAAGATAAAATATGTTCAAGCCAGACATGGCCAGAAAAGCTTTATAATTAAGTAATATCCAGGTTTTTTTTCATTTGTAAACTACTATGATCTTACTTTTTTCTATATTATGTGTTTTTATATTATATGTTTATGATAGCGTAGTTTAAACGTTCTACCTTTTGACTGTTTTTTGGGACTTTTTCCGTTTAATTTTGTTCAAAATCCAATAAGAAATAATTGGATTTGCAGATTTTTATTTATAGCAAAAAAAACAACACTTTTAAATGTGAACCAATACTCTTTCTTTTCTTTTGCTATAAGCCATGGTATAATTATGAACATTTTTGTTATATTCCATAGTATAATTAAGAACTTTCTGTATCATTGTTACCATAAGTATTTTTTGCCCAAAATTGCCCACAGTTTTATCCCATAATTGCCCATGATGTACAGTTTTATCCCATGATTGCCCATGATGTAATATTGTGGCCATAAGTACTTTTTGCCCAAAATTGCCCACAGTTTTATCCCAAAATGAGCCATAGTTTTATGCTCTTTTGTGGTTAATTCAATAAAAAAATTCAATTCCAATTAATAAAAATCAAATAATAACTCAAAAGCAGTGAAAATACATGAACAACATCATATAAGGATTACAATTATCCTTCCAACCAGTACAGTTTTCCAGATAAATCCAGAGGTGAAGTATTCATTTAGTTATCAAATGTGTAATGCTTGTCAACAGCTACAGAAACGTCCCAGATGCAGCTCAATCCCTTGGGTAGAACTACTAAGTCTCCTGCAGTTAACTCAACGTAATCAGAGGATCCCTTCACGCAAACCCTTACCTTCCCCTTCACAAGATAGCACGTTTCCTGTGCATCATATTTCAGAGCAAACTTGCCCGGTGGACAACCCCACCTGCAAAACACACCCATATTACACAGGTTCAAAATTACACCATACCACAGCAAACTTTCTTTAAAATAAAGTTTTCATATCTTTTCAAACAGTGATTCACAGAATCCAAAATAAAATTCACTAAATCCATTTTAACATCAGATTTATTCATAGCTGAGAAGAATACAAACCCCAAATTTGGAAGTAAAAACTGAACAGACATAAAAAAAAAAACCCCAAGGTGTATTTAATTTTCCAGGTGAAGATGAACTTGTAATTTCTTTTACAGAAACCAGAAACACCCAATAATGTCTGAGTCCCAAAATATGAAGGCAGAGAAAATAAGAAATGAAAAACTTACTTGGGCCATGACCGGATACCAAGCTCAGCCAAACGAGACTGCGAGGGATGCCTGTCAATAATTCTTATTCCAAGTTTCTCCTCCTCCTTCCTGCCTTTCCCTTCTTCTTTCTCTGCTGTCATGGCCATCTCTTGAAGAGAAATTAATCACAGAGAATAGCCTGACAATTTTTCATGATAAAAGCTCTTCCTTCTGGCTTAAATTGATATATTTGGCGATGACTACAAGAACCCAACTCAGAATCCAACTCAGACTATACTAAAAGAAATCCCCATCGATACAAAATTGCCCAATCTCAACAATAACAACAATATGATATGATAATATGTGTAAACTGTGCTAACAGACAGAAGTTCAAGAGATCGCCCATCTCTTAAATTCGCAAAAAACAAGCTCTAACCGTCATTGCAAATGGAGTTCACACTGGTTTGCTGTTGCAAAGCAGATTTTTAGAAAACGTTGCAACCCCGGTCAATGGCGGAATAATTCGTTGGAAGCGTGGCTTGAGCGCGTACTGTATTTAGATGTGAAATATGTGGCCGGGGTTTCACATCTGGATTCGATTTGGCTTGTTGATATCCCGGATGTCATTGATGTGACAAATGCATTATATTCTACGTATTTGTAGAGTTAGTCAAAGTATAGAGGGGAAGTCTATGTTAGGAATTATACAGGCTTAACTTACGTGCTTGTCAGGTTACGTTTCAAATTCAACATTTTGAGGGAGGATTCACAGTGGGAGTGACCTAACTTGGAGTAATCTTTCCAGTTTTTCCTTCGGAATTATTTTTTTGGTAGGGTTTTGGGTTGTCTTTTTTAATTTTTGTTCATTTCAGAATTTTAATCGATTTTTTTGAGTATCTGGATTGGTTTAAAATGAAATTTTAGTTCATTCCATAATTTTAATAGATTTTTTGAGCATCTGGGTAGGTTTAAAATGAAGCAAAACTTCTACTATAAGTTTCTGAAATGCATTGAACTTTGATCCATGCAAAACTCAGACTACCCCTAAAAATTTGACCAAATTCAAATCTATTTTTTTTTTGCCTGAAAAACCAAACTCCAAAGAAAAGATTGCTCTCGAGTTAGCCAACTCCATTCACAGTGACACAAATGTAGTAAACATGGTGATTATATGTTTAAAGAAATTAGTAAAAGAAAGAACAAAGAGCTAACTTCGAAAGCAAGTTATGTAGCAAACATGCTGATTGTATGTTTAAAGAAATTAGTGAAAGAAAGAGCAAAGAGATAACTTGGAAAGCAAGTTGAAAAGCGTAGTAAAAACGCATTAAGAAATGTTAGCATTATATGCTTTGAAATGCAAATCTTTTTAATGAGTAGCTTCTTTTCAAATTTAAAAAAGGTGTATCTAAAAGGAGTCCAAGGTAAACTCAATTTTTTACACTTTGAAAAAGGTGTCTACCTAAAAAGATTGAAGGATAAATGTAAGGTTAAAATGAATTAACATTCTTTTGTTTTAAGATAAGAACATAAGAAATGGTGAATTTTTTTTTATTTCATTTTATATGTTAATATTATCTTAAAATTTTATGAGATAAGATGTGTAGAAAATGTTAATATTTTTTTTAGAAGTTGTAATTGTTATTATAATTATGGTATTCATTGCATAAAAGAGGCCCTATTCATGTCACTAGATATTCATGTTACTAGATAAAGGGTACATAAGGGAAAATGTGGGAGATGTGATGGCTTATGCAATAATGAGATAGTACATTGCCTTTCAATCCATTTCAAATGAAGAAGAGAAGGAAGAAGGAGAGGAATTGCAGGATTTTTCAATATGGAGTCTTGTAGTGGTAATCTCATTTTTTCCTCTCAAGAGGTATTGCTTGATGCATGTCAAGGGGAAGACTTTTATTTTGAAGTACATTTTCATGTCGAACCTATCAATGCGGTTGTAGTAGGAGAAAAGACTTGACTATATAAAGGGGTATATGTTGAACCAATGAATAAGAGAACCCTAGCTTGCAGGGGGAAATTGATCTCCAAACAATATCAAGAAAGACTTAAGGAAACTCACGATCTCATGTTAAATATAATGATATCAAGCACACCAAAGGATTCTCTAAAGTGAAAATGTTCTTTCCTCGTAGCATTAGTGCAGTAGGAGATCGATTCACAATTCCTAAAGGCTCAATGAAAGTAAACCAAACATTATGAAGGGTGGTGCACTGCTACATTCATCCACGAACTAATGCAATATGAATCATGATATGTTGGGGGCATCTCGATCACACTGGGTTTCAGTTACACTGAGGCATTGGGAATTTGACGAGGATCTATCATGAAAGGAGAAGGAGGCTTCAATGAAGAAGGTAAATTGAGAGGGAGACCTCATTTCTCCCTTGCATCAAACATATCCTCCTCTTCACAATGAAGGAAAATTGACTAAACTAGGTTTTCGATCAAGAAGACATGTTCTAGGCTACCAAATAGTGTGAAAGGAACAAGAAAGACATTGCATGTAGAAGAGAGGGGAGGTTTGAAGGAAGATAAATCTTCTCCTCCTATCTACTTTGTTCAAAGGGAGTGAGAGGATATAGAAACTCAACATATAGATCATTGTAAGGCATACCTTCTCTCTTTTCTCTTTATGGATTATGTAACGTACCCAGTCTCCCAACTAAGTCCTACTACCACCTTGTAATGTTTCTCGTTACAAACACTTACAACATGCTCTAATACCATCCATAATGTAACATCCCCAATAACTATTGAACAATGCTACTCTAAAAAATCCACTGCGTAGATTATATACTAAACACTAGTCTATGCAGTATCACTTGAAGTAATGCGCTCAACCTCAAACTGAGTCACACAACACTAACTTTCCTCTTTTAACACAACCTTGAGCAACGGAAGTAACTCAAACAACTACTCACACCAACATACTCATCACACAACACAACGGTGCGCACAACCACCCTGGTGTCACACACCAATTATGATTTCCTTGTGCATGGGGTCTGATTCCCTGAACGCATACATGAGTTCAAGCCTCCTGTACACACAGGCTACATTTTTGCGCACCCGACTATTCAATTCCTTCCTTGGAGACTCATGACCAATATCAAGGATAACTTAACAAGAAAAACTATCAATAATTGTTATACCCATGCACGAATGCAATAATGACTATCAACACCACACTTACATGTGCAAGCAACATTAAACATAACAACATCAACTACTTATATGTGACAACATACAATAATTAACCCATATCAAGCATAGATAAAAACACACATAACAAATCATACAAGCACATAAAGAACACTTATATTTTATGAAAGTCACCAATTGCGCGCAGTACTTAGACGTTCCTCCCAACCATAGACTTTGTTGCTCATAAGCTTTCAACAACAAGTCACCCCCGAGTTGGGGCTTAACTCCACCAGGGAAAAAAGGGTTCGTAGTGACAGAATAAGGTCTTATTCTCAACATAATTGCTCAGTCAAAGGTGTCTGCTATTGCAACTAGCCTACATTCCCTCATTCCCCACGTACTTGTCACACCCAAGGAAGTGTGTCCCTTCTCTACTCAAAATTCCTTTGGATGCCTCACTTCCCGTCTAGGATTATCAACAATAGGCCGAGAAGGAAGTCTCTAAGCCCTATGACTAATGCCCAATGCACTAGGGAACAATTCGCAACAAAACTCTCACCTGGAGAATATGCTCATGGGCCTGACTGTTGATATTTTTGATGTAACTACGTAAGATAATATTTGGTATTTGTGTTGGTCAAAGCTCGAGAAGGTTATTGTAATCTTATTGTATAAATCGACTCAAAAGAAATTATTATTTTATTGTTATCCTTATTGTAAAAGTCAAAACGACCCCTCTTAGGGTTGCATCTTTTCGAGAGTCAAGTTATGTGTATAAATAGAGGTTGAGTTCCTCTAATTTGTATACACACACAACTCTCCTTCTCTTGTGTATTTGGAGCATAGAAAAGGAGGTCTAGCGTAGGAAGTCTTGGTTTCATGGTCTTTGGTATCTTGGTATTGGTCTATTTGTGGAGAGCTATACAATGAAATTGTATTGGTTAAATGAATCTATATTGAAGAATTGGTTGCTCAGTTTTCTCCCCCACGATGGTTTCCCTGGATATATCTTGTGTTCTTTGATTGTTTATCTTTTAGTGATCCTATTACATGAAATTGTTAATGAATTTTAAAGAATATTACTGTAACTTTTAAAATTATAACATGGTATCAGAGCAGGCCTGAATAGAAGACAACTGGCAGATATAGAAGAAAAAAAGAGTCATTTTTCTTGATAGGAGTAGTTTCTAGACAAGACAATATCACCAATAAGTGTGCCCTTTTGGAGCACATATTATCACTGGATCAGATCTTCATAATGCATAATTTGTGATTTAGGGGCATAATGACTACCAAAACCAAGATTGATGAGAAGTTGGAGGGAGCTAAAAATTTCATAGCCTATAGGTACAGAGTATCCCTCCTCCTAGAAGAACATGATCTAGAAAATTTCACTAAAGAATAGGTTTCAGAACCATAGGGAGATGAGGCTAAATCAAAGCACAAGAAGGATATGGTCAAAGCAAAGAGGATTATTGCATACTCCATTAAGGACCGTCTTATTCATCACATATCTTCATTATCCACTCCAAAACAAATGATGTATGCATTAACCCAATTGTTTAAAGGAAACAACATAAACTGAAGAATCACCCTGAGAACTCAGTTAAAGAACGTGAGGATGCAGAATTCAAAAACCATCCACTCTTACTTCTCAAGAGTGAACCAGATCAAGGAGTAGATAGAATCCATTGGTGATATAGTGAATGGAGAAGAAATGGTGATGACCACCTTGAATGACCTCCCAAGGTCATGAGATGCATTTATTCAAGGGATATGCTCAAGAAGGAAGCTACCCAAGTTTAGTAGGCTATGGGAAGATTGCAAATAAGAAGAAGCAAGGATGGAAGAAAGAGAAGAGAGGATAACAGATGATGATCAAGCCCTACCATCCACACCAAGAAAGGAAAGAGAAAGAAAGAACCCTCCTCACCCAAGAAGTTTCATAAGGGTCGATGAAATAACCCAAATATCAGATGTTTTTGTTGTCAGAAAAGGGACACATTGCTAGGAATTGTTCCCTCATTCAGAGACCAAGGGAAAAGAAAAGAGGTAAAATTCATCATGTCCATACAACTGAAGATGATGAGCCAACCAAGAAGGTTGCAAAGGAAGATGAATCAAGTGATGAGGAGTATGTTGTTATCTCATCCCTTAGAGGAATTGTCACTCATGGAAGTGACATTTGGCTGGTGGAAAGTGGTGCTTCCAAGCACATGACATGTTATAAAAACTCCTTGTCTAACCTTACTCATAAGGATTCATCACATAAGGTGAAATCGAGAGATGACTATCAGTATTCGATCAAAGGAGTAGGAGAATCCTCCTACGAGTTATACTAAGGAAAGCCAATGAAGATGAAGGAATTTCTCTATGTTCCTGGATTGAAGAAGAACCTTATGTCGATTTCATCATTGGATGAGAAGGATTACAGAGTTGCATTTGTTGATGGACAAGTTCTTATGTGGCCTAGAGGGAATACTTTTGATGATGTTGTGGTGATTGGAGTTCAAGAGGGAGGACTCTACAAATTGAAAGGGTGATTAGATTCAGCATGAATTCATGACACTGTGAATCCTAGTGAATTATGGCATAGGATATTTTCTCACCTACATTACAAGACCCTACCAAGTGTGAGAAATATGGTGATGAGACTTCCAGATATCCAGGAAAAACCAGATGGTGTATGCAAAGGTTGCACACAAGGAAAGAACATGAAGCACTCCTTTCCCAGCAGCGATAACATAGCCAAAAGAGTATTGAACATCGTTCACTCAGATGTGTGTGGATCGATGTCAACAACTTCACTAAACAAGTATGTATATTATGTTTCTTTTATTGGTGATTACTCACATAAAAATTGGCTCTATTTGTTGAAGGAAAAGAATGAAGTGTTTGGAAAATTCAAATAATTTAAGGCACTAGTAGAAAAACTGACAGATCGGAAGATAAATACCTTGCAATCAGGTAATGGAGGAGAATTCACTTCATAGGAATTCAAAGAATATTTCAAGGAATCTAGGATTAAGAGGGAGCTTTCTACTCCCTATAATCCTCAGCAGAATGGAGTAGAAGAAAGGAAAAATCCAACAATCATGGAAGCAGTGAAGGCTATGATCCATGATCAAGATCTACATATGCATATGTGGGAAGAAGTAGAAAAGACTACAGTGTACGTGAAGAACATAATTCCCCCAAAAGTACTTGAAAACAAGACACTAGAGGATATGTTTTCAAGAGAGAAGCTGAAATTCATCCATCTAAGGATATTTGGTTGCCCCATATTTGTGCATGTTCCCAAGGAAAAGAGGAAGAAATTGGATCCATCTAGAAAGAATGGAATATTTGTTGGTCACAGTGACACATTGAAGGCATACAACATATATATTCCCAGTCACCGAAAAGTTCAGATTAGTTGAGATGTCACCTTTGATGAGAGTGCAACTTTCAGTAAATCAAAATAAGACTGTGCAAAAGAGGTTTATGAGGAGGATAATGAAGTTACTATAGTTCCATAGGTAGAAGGAGTTGAACTAGAGGAAGTCATTCATGAGGAAAATGACATCACAGAACCTTAGAGGCCAGCATAGATGCCTTCTCGCAAGAGAATACCATCTTGGTAACAGGAGCTCATCAGAGATGTAGAAAGATACGGTTCCCTAGAAAAATATCTCAGCGAAGTTAGAAGTCAAAATCATATTCCAGTTATGTGGCATGTTTGTGTGATAACATGGATGTAGAAACATCCAGTTATGAAGAGGTTGTAGAAAATAGGGTATGGAAGGATGCCATGGGGGAGGAATATCAGTCCATAGTAAAGAATGATGTATGGAATGTAATCCCCAAACCAAAGGAGAAATCATTAGTAAGTTAAAAATGGATCTACAAAACGGAACATGCAGCTGATGGAAGTATTGAAAAGTATAAGGATATATTTTTGGCTTGAGGATTCTCTCATAAGGAAGGCATTGACTATGAGGAGACATTTTCTCCCATGGTGAGATATACCTTGATTAGGACTATACTTTCATTGACCGCAGTAATGAAATGGAAGGTGCATCAGATGGATTTGAAGACAACCTTCTTAAATGGTGAAATAAAAGAGGAAGTATATGTGGAGAAGCCACAAGGGTTCGAGGTGCATGACAGGGAGATGCATGTGTGCAAATTGAAGAAGGATTTATATGGATTAAAGCAGACACCTAAAGAATGGTATGGTAGGATCGATAGTTTTATAACGAGCTTAGGATTTACAAAGAGAAGTGTAGATCCTAACATTTAATTTAATGTTGTGGATGATGGTCCGGTAATACTACTGTTGTATGTGGATGGCTTGTTTCTAACAGGTGTGGAAAAACTCATCTTAGAGTGTAAGAGAACAATGGTTGCTGAGTTTGAGATGAAATATCTTGGGATGATGCATTACTTTTTGGGTTTTG
This sequence comes from Picea engelmannii, assembly GCA_009831015.1. NCBI lineage: Eukaryota > Viridiplantae > Streptophyta > Pinopsida > Pinales > Pinaceae > Picea > Picea engelmannii. Next base: position 618,627 of record ML782800.1, read on the forward strand.
AGGTATGGTAGAGACAAGATGAGATATTTCTGAATCAAGAGAAGTATGCAATGGAAAACCTGAAGAGGTTCAGGATGTTGGATTGCAAGGAAATGACTAGACCTATGGTATAAAATCTGAAGTTGTTATAGGATATGACTTCAGAGACTATGGATGTTACTTTATACAGGAAGATGGTGGTTTCATTGATGTACTTGACGAACACGAGATCAGATATATGTTTTTTTGTGAACACCCTGAGTCAGTATATGGAGCAGCCCAAGAAAGTTCATTTGGTTGCAACAAAACATGTGATAAGGTACCTTAAGGGTACATTGGATTATGGTCTCAGGTATGTGACAGAATATGAGTTCAGGTTATATGGATATTCGAATTCAGATTGGGCCGACAATATTCCTTATCGAAAGAGTACTTCAACATATTGCTTCAGTCTAGGCTCCAATATGGTTTCATGGAGCATCAGGAAGAAATCATGTGTAACACTCATTACAATTGAGGCTAAATATGTGGCAGCATCTGCAACATGTAGAGAAGCATTGTGGCTTCGGAAGTTGTTGTCTGGGTTATTTAGTCTCAAATTGGAGGTGCCCTGCATTTGGTGTGACAACCATAGTTGCATGAAGTTTTCAGAGAATCTGGTGTTCCATGACAGGTCAAAGAATATCGAGATAAAATATTACTATATCAAGGATATGGTGCGGAGAGGAGCAGTGAGGCTCCAACACGTGACTACTGAGGAGAAGGTTACAGACGTGTTGACCAATCCATTGTCGAGGATGAATTTTGAGCACTTCATGGACAAGCTTGGCATGCTACCTCTTCAGAGGGAGTGACGAGGTACATATGCATTGCAGGGTAGTGGATGTCTTGGGGACATCTTGTAGGTATTTGAGAGCTACCTGCATGCCTTGGATGCATTGTTTGTGAAGTCACAGGGGTGCACATGATGAGGTACAAATGTATTGCAGGGTAGTTGATACCATGGTGACATGTTGAATCTATTTGAGAGCTACCCACGTGCCTTGGATGCATTGGCTATGAAGTCATGTTGTACCATGGATATCCAATGATGTATAGATTTATATGTTCAACAGACAATGGTCATGAGCTTCGGTGGCATCAAATAATACCTTCCTAGTTAAGATGGAGTGTTGATATTTTTTATGTAACTATGGAAGATATTATTTTGTATTTTTATTGGTCAAACCTCAAAAGGTTATTGTAATCTTATTGTATAAATCGGCTCAAAAGAAATTATTATTTATTGTTATCCTTATTGTAAAAGTCAAAACGGCCCCTCTTAGAGTTGCATCTTTTCGGGAGTCAAGTTATGTGTATAAACAGAGTTCGAGTTCCTCTCATTTGTATATACACACAACTCTCCTTCTCTTGTGTATTTGGAGCATAAAAAAGGAGGTCTAGTGCATGAGATATTAGTTTCTTGGTCTTTGATATCTTGGTCTTGGTCTATTTGTGGAGATATATAATGTGACATTGTACTAGTTGAAGGAATCTATACTGAAGAATTTGTTGTTGGGTTTTCTCCCCCACAGGGGTTTCCCATGATATATCTCATTTTATGTGATTGTTTATCTTTCAGTGATCCTTTAACATGCAATTATTAATGAATGTTAAAGAAGATAACTCTAACTTCTAAAATTATAACACTAACAACCCGCTTCTTCAAAAACAAATCTCTCACTCAGAGAGACTGCTCACGGTCCTGATAACCCACCTCTTCGAAAACAATACATTGATTACAACATCACAACTCCTTACAATATTGTCTGTGTAGATAAGGTAACAATCATCCTCACTCAGAACTAACCCCCTCTGCACATGATATTGAATCCAATAAATAATCCCCCACTCCAAAATACACTAAGGCAAACAATATATATTGCATGCCTTCAACTCGACACTTGTCACCTTCAGAAGTAGCCTAATCTAGTTGGTGACTCGTTCCCTACCCCGGGAACTTAGGATAAAATAATTATCCAACACTTTACCCTTTTCCATAAATATTATAAAATATTCCCTAAGACTTACGTCTTGCCCCATTTTCACTTTTTCAGTGGATTCAACCCCCAATATCTTTTCATCTAAATCTGTATGTGTGCAAAGATGTAATAATATATTAATAACTATGATTATATTTACATGGATAGGTGCACTAGCCTATTTGCATCCTGGATCACTAGCCTCATAATCACAGAGGCTCTTCAACCTCAATACATATATAGCCATACATATATACATATATATAACTCAGCTATGTGCACACTCCCAGGTCATTCTCGCGCACTTACCCAGGTGCGAACAACATTATAAAATGTGTGCACCCTATCCTTGATAACAATTATCTGTGCATACTCAGGTGCGCGCAACATCAAAACTAGGTGACAATGACTCACCAGCCTAAATGTACATATACATTTACAATTACAAAGGGTCCATATCAAGGACATTACATTCTCCTCCCCCTTATTTATGCACTGTCCTCAGTGCATCATATACACATGTACTTAAAAAAATTCAAAAATATTCAAAAAGATGCGGATACTCTACCCGCATAGCATCCTCGTGCTCCCAAGTTGCATCCTCAGGACCGTACCAGGTCCATTGGACCTTTACCAGCTCCATGAATCAATTTTAGAGCTATTTGATTTTTCGATCCAATATAAAAACCAGTTGTATTTGAAAATCGCCTTCTAGCTCCACCTGAATCACATTCCAATCAATAATATGATTAGCATCGAGTATGTACTTATTAAGAAATGACAATGGAAAACATTATGAACACACAAGGATGCAAGAAATGCAAGTATATATGCAACAAGATCAATCCTTTCAAGGATTTCAAATGACCCACAATAGTGCATTGCTAACTTAGAACATTTTCCCAACTTCAAGGAACTACAACTTCCTTTCACTTTCAAAAACGTGTCATCACCCACTTTAAACTCTCTCTGGATTCTTCCTTTATTTGCGCAAATTTTCTTCCTATCTTGGGAAGCCTTTAAATTCCCTTATCTTTACCATCTTCTCCTCCATTTCCCGAAGTAGATTTGGCCTAACTATTGTGCGGTCTATTGGGTTGTCCCAACTCACATGCGTACTACACTTTCTACCATAAAGTGCTCCAAATGGGCTCATATTCAAATATGCTTGATACCCATTGTTGTAATCAAAATCTACTAAATGAAGGTAGTATTCCCATTTTCATGGCTTATCCATCACATACATCCTCATCATCTCTTCAATCACCCGATTTAACCTGTCTATTTTGCCATCTATCTCAGGGTGATATGTTGTGTTAAATTTCATATTTGTCCCAAATCCCTTGAATATCCCTTTCCAAACATTTGAGATTAGCTTGGAATCTTTGTCAGACACTATTTTCTTAGGTACACCATGTATCTTGGAAATTTCTCACATGTATATCTCAACAATGTCGGTTGGCTTGTGCACTGATTTCACTGGAATAAAATGGGTAGCTTTAGTAAGCTTGTCCACCACCACCATAATAGAATCATGTTGCTTAACAATCCTAGGAAACATAGTAATGAAATCCATGGTCACAACTTCCCACTTCCACTTAGTAATGGGTAAAGGTTGTAGCAAACTAGCTGATGTCTGTGCTCAGCCTTGACCTTTTGACATTCAAGACATCGAGCAATAAAATCAACAACGTCCTTTTTCATACCTGACCAAAAGCATTGCTTCTTGACTATGAAAATTGTCTTCTGGTAACCTAGATGTCCTGCATAAGGAACATAATGCATTTTTGAAAATATCAGGCCCTCCAATTCTTGATCATTCGACACATAGACTTTGCATCTATACATGAGGATCCCATCCTCTCTTATCTCATAACATTCCAAATTCTATTGTGGAATATCTTGTTGTTAAGTTTCCTTTATGTCCACATAACATTGATCCAATTTGGAAAATTCTAATACTTTGTCACACAAATCCAATTTATACATGCTAATGGATGTAGCATGTATCTCATACACCCTCCTGCTGAGTGCGTCAACCACCTTGTTCTCTTTTCCTAAGATATGCTTTATGTCAAAGTCATACTCACTGAGGAATTCTAACCACTTGTGTTGTCTGACATTTAAACTTGGTTGTCCAAACAGATACTTCAAATCACTATGATTTTTCCTCAGCTCAAATATTTTACCCATGAGATAGTGTCACCACATATTGAAGGCATGCACTATGGCTTCCAATTCCAATTCATGAGTGGCATAAATCCTTCCATGCTCTTTTAATCAAGGCTCCATTGATTCCTTCCTTGCATGCATCCATGCAAACAACAAAGTCTGCATCTCGATCAACAATTCTCAAAATTGGTGCACTTGTGAACAAGCTTTTCAAGTGTTGAAAACTCCTTACACAATCTGAAGTCCATTTAAATTGCACACATTCCTTTTGCAAATATGTAACTGAATATCCAATTTGTGAGAATCCTTCAATATACCTTCTGTAATAACCTGCAAGTCCCATAAAGGACCTTACCTCTCTGACATTTCTTGGTGTCGGTCATTCCTCAATAGATTTTATCTTTTCCAGATCCACATCTATTCCTTCCTTAGAAATAACATGACCCAAATAATTAATTTATCGCTAATAAAATGAGCATGTGCTCAACTTTTCATAAAGTTGATTCTCCTTCAATACCTTAAACACAATCCTCAAGTGTTTCTTGTGCTCCTCTTCGGACTTTGATTAAATAATTATGTCATCCAGAAATAAAATGACAAACTTATCTAAATACTCTCTGAAAAATCCATTCATCAAACACATGAAGACAACTGGTACATTTGACAACCCAAATGGCACCAATGCAAAATTGTAGTGACCATACCTCATTCCGAAAGAGGTCTTGTTGATGTCTTCCTCTTTAATTCTCACTTGGTGATATCCATATCTGAGATCAATCTTAAACAATATCTATGCACCCCGCAACTGATCAAAGAGGTCATCTATCCTTGGAAAAGGATACTTGTTATTTATTGTTACCTTGTTCAATTGTCTGAAGTTGATACAAATTCTCATCGTACCATCTTTCTTCTTCAAGAAAAATATTGGGGCACCCCAAGGAGACACACTTGGGCGTATATACCCCTTCTTCAGAATCTCTTCAAGTTTCATCTACAACTCCTTCAATTCTGGCATACTCATCCTATAAGGAGTCTTGGATACAAGTGTTTCTCCCGACATCTGATTTATGGAGAAATCAATATCTCTTTTTGGAGGAAATCCTGATATCTCTTTAAGGACATCCTCATACTCTTTCAGAACTACACAATATTCAACACTTGACACTTTATCCTTAGGTGCCTCTTCTATGTACGTTGCAAATACTTTACATCCTTTCCTGTATATTTTCTTGAGTTGCAAGGTTGAAACTTCTCTAATAGTTAGAAACCTTGGAATTCCTTGAACTGATATTAAGTTCCCTTCCTCATCCAAGAAAATAAATTCCTTATTGTAACAGTACATGACAACATGGTGCTCTTCCAACCAATCCATACCAATGAGGCAATCATACTAACCCAAAGGTATGATATTCAAATCAAATTTTGTGCACAGTTGTCAAGGACCTAACCCCTCACGTAGGTAGAATAATATATTTCCATGTAATAAAGGTCAATATTAATAAGGCCTATCAATAAGGAAGAATAAGTCCAATGTAAGAAGACCTAATAGAAGCTTCCACTTCTAGAAGGATCTTCCTCTAGATGGTTATTTTGATAGACATATTTAGTATAAATAAGAGTCGAGGGTATGAGAACTTTTGTTTTGGATATTATTGTAATAGAGATCTTCTCTGCTGGAGGTTTCCCCCTCGAAGAGGCAAGTGAACATTTCTCTCAGTAATCGAAGTGCTCTTTCTGGTGTTCTTCTGGTATCATTTTGGTATTATTTTGGTGTTGTTCTGATTATATTGTTGTTCATCTGCCATTTCTAGCTATTTATTTATGTTCTACATACCTTTTTATATCTGGAATATTACAAGTGGTATCAAAGAACCTTCCTTGGCATAAATTGTGGGTTAATTTTTTTCAGGGTAGAGACATATTCCGACATATTTAAGCTACAAAGATTTGTTGTTACGTGCATAAACCCACGGTCGAGGATTCATACATGCAAAAAATACAAGTGGTACTTAAGCACACATCTGTTGACCACCCTTGTAACCCCTGTTGGTACCCCTTCGAGTGGTAGCACATCAAACAACACATGTATACAGATCAACCTAGATGTCATGATGCCCTACATAGATAAATCGATCGGTTGCCTGACTGCTATAGTGTCACCAAGAACAACACTCGGGAAGATACTCTCTAGTACCTAGGTAGTCGGGTAGTACGGATAAGGGTATGGTCTAGCCTTCTTAGTTGGTGTCCTGAGATATTTGGACGAGTACTACTGTTGGACCTTGTATGTATATTAGAGAGCTATAGAATAGGGAAAAACCTTGTCTGTAGAACCCTTGAATACCTAAACCTTGGGACGGAAAAAAAAAATAGAACATACAAAATCTATTGCGGCACAACTATCTCATGCATTCGAGTGGATCCTGTTGGCACCAATATTTGAGACCTATTTCGTTGGATTTATCTCTTCGCCCTTATTGTAGTCATACCTATCATTTTTCAACAATTTTTTTTCTTATGGACCCAGCCTCCTTCCAATGCCCTTATTTCAAATTTACCCCATTGGATTCCACTCATCACTCTGATCGTTGTGATATAATTCCCCCATAACCCATTTTTTGTGTGGTCCCACCTGCCCCTTTTCGTGTTCTCTCGTCATCATGGCCCATACCCATAGCCAAGACTTGGAAGCTCGCTTCACTACCTTGCACTCTAATTTCACAGAAACCCAACAAGAAGTGCGACAACTCAGTGCCAATATTGCCACCATCAATCAAATTATGCATTCGTCCATTTTTTGCCTCAATCGCGGAAATCAAGGACGAGCTCAAACAAGACATTACTACCCATCTTGAATCTGTCTCTACAATGATTTGCGCCAAGCTGCATATCCTTGCAGATCTTCCCGTATCTGACCCCCATTTGCATATCGAAGGTAAAACTTCCTCTCATTCCCAGAAGTTTTAGCCCCATCACTTTTAGCATGACCTACGCCTTCCACGTGTGGATGTTACCAAATTTTATGGATCAGATCCCACTAGCTGGGTAACTCAAATGGAACACTATTTTTCTTTGTATGGCATTACATATGAGTTGTACAAATTCCGGTATGGTGTTCTCCATCTATATCAAGAACGTTGGCAATGGTGGCAATGGAGAAAAAATGCTCGGCAATGGTATGTGGCCTGGAAACACTTTGTGGTAGAGATTTATGAATGCTTTGACACTGACACCAACCATTTAGGCCATTTGACAAAGTTGAAACAATCTGGCACAATGGAAGACTTTATAGCTTCTTTTGAGTGATTGGCTTTTCGGACAGAGGGCATGTCTAATGCTTTTTTCCGAGAATGTTTTATCAGTGGCCTCAAGGATGAGATTCATGCTCATGTCCTCATGGATCGGCCTCAAAGTTGGATGGATGCTACTAAAAGAGCTAAGGAAGCACAATAGGTTGTCTCTTCTCAAAACCGCAAACCCTCTTTTATTCCTCTCACTAAACCAATCACTCCCACTCCTCCTTCTACTCCACTAAAGATCCAAAAATTGACTAGGGCCGAAATGGATGAATGCCAACTCAAAGGCCTTTGTTATAATTGTGATGACAAATAATTTCTGGGACACAAGTGTAAGGAACAAAATCTTTTTATTTCCATCTCCAAGGATGTTTTAGAAGAGGATGTTGAGGCTCCCCTTGTGTCTGTTTCACCTGAACCCACTGACATAACCCCTCCCTCAGACCCTCCCAAAGTAGAACCGGTCATTTCCCTAAATGCTCTCACTGGCTTCTCTGCTCCCCAAACCCTCAAGATAATTGGTTACATCAAGCATAGGAATGTCATCATTCTTGTTGATAGTGGAATCACCCATAATTTTATTCATCACCACATTGCCCAAGAAACTAATTGCTATATCCGTGCAGTCAATAATTTCCAAATCATGATTGCTAATGGTGGGTCCATGAAATGTGGAGGGCGTTGTGAAAATGTGCATCTCCAAATTGGTGACTACCATCTGAAATCTCATATGTTTTCTATCGACATGGACGGTTGTGACATTGTGTTGGGTGCAAAATGGCTAAGGACTTTGGGTCCCATTCTCATGGATTTTAAGGAATTAACCATGCAATTTGACCAGGAGGGCCAACAATATAAGTTCCAAGGAATCATTGTCGGTTCCCCGAAGATCATTAGTTCCCATCGCATGGAAAAGTTTCTCAAAAAAGGTCATTCTGGAATTATTGCCCAACTCCATGCCATCCAAGCCACTAAGACACCCTTTGTGTCGTCGGAACTCCAATCCATCCTCTCTAAACATCAAGTGGTTTTTTCCACTCCCCATGGACTCCCTCCTTCCTGTGGTGTTCATGATCATTCCATTCAACTTGTCCTAGGAAGCCTTCCTCCTGATATCCATCCTTATCGTCACCCCTTTTCTGAAAAAAATGAAATTGAGAAAATGGTTCAAGAACTTCTCAACACAGGTGTTATCTACCCTATTACAAGCCCCTACTCTTCTCATGTTGTCATGGTCATTAAGAAATAAGGTTCTTGGCACATGTGTCCTGACTTCCACGCCCTCAAAAAACTCACCATTAAAGACAAATTTCCCATTCATGTCATTGATGACCTCTTGGATGAATTGAGTGTCACCCAGTTCTTTACTAAACTTGATCTTCGTTTGGTCTACCAACTGATCCATATGAAAGAGGCAGGCATTCCTAAGATTTCCTTTAGAATTCATGAGGGCCACTATGAGTTTTTGGTCATGCCCTTTGGCTTGTGTAATTCTCCCTCCACTTTCCAAAGCCTCATGAATCATGTCTTCTGTCCTTTTCTTCGTCATTTTTTGTTAGTTGTCTTTGATGATATCCTCATATATAGAAAAAACTATACAAACCATCTTGATCATGTGGATCAAGTTCTCCATCTACTGTCTCAGCACCAAATTTTCCTCAAATAATCTAAATGTGATTTTCATGCCTCAGAAGTAGAGTACTAGGGTCATCTTGTGGGAAAGGCCGACGTCAGGGTGGATCCTAAAAATATTGAAGCTATGAAAGATTGGCCTCACCCAAAGAGTCTCAAAATCTTGCAGGGATTTCTGGGTTTAACGGGTTATTATCGCAAGTTTGTTAAGAATTATGGAAAGATTGCAACACCTCTCACTGCACTCCTTAAAAATAATTCTTTCACTTGGACTCCAACAGCTGCTCAGGATTTTCTAACCTTGAAGATGGCCATGTGCACCACTCCAGTCCTGGCCCTTTGTTATTTCACACAGACCTTTGTCCTGGAATGTGATGCCTCCGAGAAAGGAATTGGTGTTCTCCTTATGCAAGAGGTTCGACCTTTGGCCTTTACCATCAAACAATCGTCTAAGAGAAATTTGGGCAAATCAATCTACGAAAAGGAAATGTTGGCTATTCTGCATGCCGTGGATCTTTGGCACGCTTATCTATTTGGGAAACGCTTACAAATTAAGACAGATCATCAAAGCATTAAGTATTTTCTGGAACAATGTCTTTCCTCCCCCAAGCAAAAAAAATGGGTGACTAATCTCTTTGGATATGATTATGAGATCATTTACAAGAAAGGAAAAAACAATGTGGTTGTTGATGCACTTTTCCAAAAATATGAAGATGAAGGATCCCTTTTTTCTCTCTCCTTCATTGTCCCAGATTGGGTCCAAATTCTTCGCCAAGAATTTCTACACGATCCCAAAATTTCATATCTGATACAACAATTGTAGTCCAATTCTCCAGTTTCCCTAGGGTACTCTTGGCTCAATGAGGAGCTTCGATACAAATTTTGTTTGTATTTAAGTAAACAGTCAATAATTAAACCCACAGTACTTTCTAAGCTTCATGCTACACCCACAGCTGGGCACTATGGTTTTAACAAAACCTATGACAGGGTCAAACGTTCTTTTTTCTGGGATGGTATGAAATAGGACATTTGTAGTTATGTGGCTGAATGTGATGTGTGTCAATGCAACAAGGGAGAAACAGTCAAATCTTCGAGCACACTCCAACCACTTATTGTTCCACTTGCTATTTGGCGATATATATCTACAGAGTTTATTTTCATCTTACCTAAATAGGGAAATAAATCAGTCATTATGGTGGTAGTTGATCGTCTATCCAAGTATGCTCATTTCTGTGCTCTTCAAAACCCATTTACAACATCCAATGTGGCCCAAATTTTCATGGATTAGGTCTTCAAGCTTCATGGCATGCCACATTCTATTATTTCTAATCACAACCCATCTTTCACCCAAAATTTTTGGCAAGAACTGTTCAAGCTACAAGGCACCCAACTGCATCTGAAAACAACTTATCATCCCCAGACTAATGGCCAAATTTAATTTGTCAACAAATGTTTGGAAACATATTTGAGGTGTTTTGCATCAGAAAGGCAACATCAGTGGGCTCAATGGTTACCACTAGCTGAATGGTGGTACAACACTTTGTATCATACAACTACCCACATGACTCCTTTTGAAGCGGTATATGGACAAAATCCACCTTCAGTTCTCTCATATTTTCCATGAGTCTCAAAGGTCCAAGTGGTTGACCAAATGCTTACAGTTCAAGAGGCTATTCTCCGTATCCTCAAAGAGAATTTGCTCATGGCCCAGAATCTCATGAAGCAACAAGCAGATCAAGGTCGCTCTGAACGTCAATTTGCAGAAGGGGATCAGGTGTTTCTTCGACTGCAATCTTACAAGAAAAATTCCCTCAAGGCTAACCAATGTTAGAAACTGGTGCCCAAATTTTATGGTCCTTATATGGTTCTCAAGCGTGTGGAACAAGTGTCCTATCAGTTAGCTTTTCCCATTCATTCTAACCTCCATCTTGTTTTTCATGTTTCTTTCTTAAAGAAGGTGATTGGAACTAAGTGCCAAACCCAAACCACCCTTCCCAAGTTGGACGAAGAAGGCTCCATTTGGCTACAACCAAAAACAGTTTTGGACCAACGTGAGAATCATCTATGTCAACGAACCATCAAGGAAGTGTTAGTCCAGTGGAAAGATACAACTCCAACAGATGCCACTTGGGAACCAACTACCATTCTACAACAATTTCCCCATCTCAAGCCTTGAGGACAAGGATATTTTTAAGGGGGAGGGCATGTTAGGGAACTAACCCCTCACATAGGTAGAATAATATATTTCCATGTAATAAATGTTAATATTAGTAAGGCCTAGCAATAAGGAAGAATAAGTCCAATGTAAGAAGACCTAATAGAAGCTTCCACTTCTAGAAGGATCTTCCTCTAGATGGTTCTTTTGATAGACATATTTATTATGAATAAGATTCAAGGGTATGAGAAATTTTTTCTTGGATATTATTGTAATAGATCTCTACTCTATTGGAGGTTTCCCCCTTGAAGAGACAAGTGAACATTTCTCTCAGTAATCGAAGTGCTCTTTCTGGTGTTCTTCTGGTATCATTTTGGTATTATTGTGGTGTTGTTCTGATTATATTGTTGTTCATCTACCATTTCTAGCTATTTATTTCTATTCTGCAAACTTTTTTATATATGGAATATTACAACAGTCCATTCATCTCCATTGGACATGCCTTGACCATCTCATTAATTTTCCTTTTTTCTCCTATAGCTAACTGCACCAACCAGAATTTTCCAAGATTTGTTCTTAGAAAATGGAATATTTCCAACATCTTAGGATCTAGATAACTATGAATATCTCCTGATTCAATTAAAATAACAATGGGTTGGTCATTAATATTACCTTCCACCTCGATCATGTGTGAATAAAACTCAACCTTCTTGTTATCTAGGGATGCGTAAATCCTTGACACATTTATGCCCATGTCCTCAACTGTCATAGTGTGTTGTACACTGTGCATAGTACTTTCTTTATCACCTCTTTCAGGGAAAAATATGCGCATATGATTCTCACCACAACTCCAACACTGAATAGATTGGTTCCATGGATTTTTCCCCACTGTCTCCAACAGTCTGGGCTCCTGGAGAATTGCTTCTCCTTGAGTTGTATTTCTGAAAAATGGAGGCTTAGTCCCTTTTTACCTTTGTTCCACCTTTCTTTTCATCTAGTCTTCCCAAGCCTTTTGGAAAGTTGATCTTCCCCTTTGTTTCTCATAAATATACTTAGCGCACCTTATGGTTTCCTCCAATGTCTTGGGATCATCATACCGTATCTTGTCACCGATAAATGAGGGAAACCCACTCAAGTACCTATGTATTTTAACTTTCTCATCCTTAATGAATGTAACATACTTCAACAACTCTAATTTTCTTTCATACTCATCTATCATCATGCTCCCAAGCTTGAGTTCAAAGAACTCCTTCATTTTCCTATGATAGTACCACTTGGTTAAGTATTTATTTTGAAAATACCTCTTGAACTCCCTCCAAGTAACTTTATTCTCATCAATGTGTTTGTACTTGCACGAATTGTTCCCACCACATTGATGCCTTTCCTTTTAACTGATAGATATCAATTCTCCCTTCTTTCTAAGAATAGTTATGCTACTTTAAGTACTTCCTCATGATGAGTAACCAGGTCTCCACATCTTCATCCTTCTTGTGCTCATCGTCAAAGGTAGGAGGATTGATCTTATTTATTTCTCCCTGTAGCTTGTCTACCCCAATCCTTATCTTATGACTTTTGATAGGAGATGGACTTGAAATACTACACGATTTCCTAAAAGGATGCTTTGGTGAGTGGTGATGATGCCTATAAACACTTCTTACTTCTCTTCTTTTCTCATCATGAGACCTGTGAATTCTTGGACTACTCGAATTTGTCTCCTTATAAATTTTCTTTTATATTTTTTCCAAGCTCTGCATCAATTTTACATTGAAGTCATCTTGCTGCTCATTGGATCTCATAAGCCTTTCATTATCCTCTTTATAGCTTTGGACATATTTTTTCAATACCTTTATGGTTTCTACCAAGTTCATGCACGTATCCTTGTATTTTGCACCATCAATACCCATCCCGACATACACATCCTTGAATTCATCATCAGGATTGTAAGGCCTATGTGCATTTTCCATGATTTTGACCTTTTGCACTGATTCTATCCTGCTCTAATTGCTGATAATTTTGCAAAATGTGCAGAAAACAACATTCTTTATACTAATTCATGAAACAACTTCATGAAAACTATGCACCATCTTGTCAGAATCCCTTCTTCTGAATCCCATGTGCGCACTGGTATTCAACACACACTAATGCATGATGTCAATTTTTAACGTGTACACTACATATCAGTAATGCACATGCACCACAAATTTTTTATGTGCAGCCCCAAACCTTTAGTGTGCACACCCATGCACCATTGTTTACTATGTAGTTCCAATGCCTCACTCGGAAATATCATGAATTTAGCACATACATCTGTGCATTCTTACTTAATGTGGACCAAGGCTGTGATGAAATTCCAAATTTGGTCACTTCCCAGTCTGAATTTTTCCTTAAGTAGAACTCATCTCATGTACACTCAATGTTGAAACTGGAGATCTGATTCTTCTTGTTGACCTCTGGCCCATACAAGTCCAGTATTGAACCAATAACTCTAATACCAATCCATAACATGCCCAGTCTCCCAACTGAGTCTCGTTACCACCTTGTCACATTTCTTGTTACTAGCACTTACACCATGCTCTGATATCAACCATACTATAACATCCCCAACAAATAATGAACAATTCTACTCTAGAAACTACACTACGTAGATTCTATACTAAACACTAGTCCGCACAGTATCACTTGAAGTAATGTGCTCAACCTCAAACTGAGTCACACCACACTAACTTTCTTCTTTTAACACAACCTTAAGCAACATAAGTAACTCAATCAACTTCATGCACCAACATACTAATCACAAAACACAATCATGTGCACAACCACCGTAGTATCACATGCCAATTCCAATTTTCTTGTGTGTGGGGTCTGATTCCTTGAATGCACACATAAGTTCCAGCCTCTTGTGCACACATGCTACTTTCCTGCGCACCTAGCTATTCAATTCCTGCCCCAGAGACTCATGACCAATATCAAGGATAAATTAACAAGAAAAACTATCAATGATTGTTATACTCATGCACAAATACAATAATGACTATCGACACCACACTTACATGTGCAACCGACATTAAATAGAATAAAAAAAACTACTTATATGCAACAAAATACAAGAATTAACCCATATAAATATACAAAAGCACATAAAGAACACTTATCTCTTATGAAAGTCACCAACTGGGTGCAGAACGTAGACATTCCTCCGAGCCATAAACTTTGTTGCTCATAATATTTTGGCAACAAGTCATCCCCGAGCTAGGGATTAACTCCACCAAGGGAAAAATGGTTCCTAGTGACAGGCTAAGGTATGATTCTCAACAAAATTGCTCAATTCAAGGTGCCCACTACTACAACTAGCCTACAGTCCCTCATTCCCCATGCACCTTTCACACCCAAAGAAGTGTGTTCCTTCTATACTCAACAGTCCTTCGGATGCCCCACTTCGCTTTCATGGTTGCCAACAATAGGCCAAACAAAAGTATTTGAGCCCTGCGATTAATTCCCAGCGCACTAGGGAACAATTCCCATAAAAAATCTCACATGGACAATATGCTCACGGGCCTTCTTCTTCAACAACAAGTCTCTCACCCAGAGAGACTTCTCATGGGTTGTTGGCCCTTGGGTATGGAAGTAAGTGAATATTAAGGCAGAAAAGAAGGAATGTGAACTGCATGGAAAACACAGTGACTAATACTCAGTCGAAGTGAGCAAAAGAGCATAAAAGATGGTGTGAAGTAAGAGAAATTAGGTTGTTGGATGAGAGGATCGAGGACAACAGATCAATAAGGAAGACAGATCGTGGATGACTCAACAAGCAGAGAAATCCACTGTTGGATGCTTTCGAGAACCGCACGAGAAGGAAGGAAAGACAGGATGGTGAATCCCTGAAAACATGGGTCAAGTTGACCTAGGGTTTTAGACACCTAGGGTTTTGGTATATAGGGTTTTTGACACTTAGGTCTCGACCTAAGGATGTCGGTGAGTGATTGTAATGTATAAATAAATGTATAAAGGACCTGAGATGGGTTGGTTCTAGGTTGGTTAAGAGTCATTGTTGTTGTGTGATCAAGTGAGTATTATTGTGTGAGAGAGAAGTGTTAAGTGCGGGAGCCTTCTGGTATTGTAAGATCTTCAGCTGGGTGCGAAGATCGATCCTGTAGTTGGGTGTGCAGGAAGGGGGAGATAGAGAGGAAGAAAGAGAAGATTTTCTAGCTAAGAGTGCAGACAAGAACTGTATGCTTTCATCTTAATATATTATAAAGCACAGTTCTGTAGAGGTATCCCTAGAGAGAGAGTGAACCACGTATATCTTGTATTATGTGTGATTGATGTTGTGTTCTCTGTCATTTGATATCCTTCTATTGTGATATTGTGTTAGATCTGAAGTATAACTTGCGCAGTAGGTTTAAGGAAGATAAAGAATACTAGGTTGTTGTGTGTTGTTGCTTTCAATCCACTTTGCATTCCTTCTAGTTGTAGACATCTGTGTCCTGCAACCCCCTATAGCTACTTCGGGTGACACTGCATCTGCTTCGCAGGTGTTTCCGAAAGGGCCAGTAGTTAGGGATTGTTGGTGCACTCTTAAGTATTGAACCCTGGGTCTACCCCTGTGCCAACAAATGGTTCTGTTTCCGGGACTAGGATCTTCTTGAGGGAATGACAAGGTGGTTTCCATCGAAGACAAAAATTTATAAGTGGATAGAAGATCAACAAAAGTACTTCACTGAAGCCCAGAATGAGAACCCTAATATTAATACAGAGGATTGGTTGGGAAGGTATATCTTTACTGATATACACGAGATTTTCTTTGGAGGGATTCATAAGGATCTATACGAGTGGTTATCCATATTAGCAGATACCTAGTTCGAGATCAGATCTAAACCACCTGTGGCTTGGATGTCGACGTTGATCAAGAAGGTTAAGAGAGTTGATAACGTTGTGTCAAGAGCAATGGATCTCTAGTTTTATAGTACCATTGGAGGGTATATCACTGAGTTTGCTATTGACAGAGTAGATTCATATAGCCAAACATAGAGATATTTCTTTAAGGGACCTAGAGGAAAATTTTTACATTTTCTGAAGTTGAAGATCAAGATGATATTGCATGAGAAGAACACATTGAAGATACAGTGGTGTGTTAGATTGAAGAGCTAATGTTCAAGTATTCATACAATGACAATGACACGGAGATTGGACATATGCACAATGGAAGTATATTTAGAGAAGTTCCTTTGGAGAACTTTTTTGAGAGAGATCAAGAACCTATTCTGCAGGAAGAAGGATTCTACAGTGGGGAAGAGGAAGAGATATTGAGTGAAGAACAGTGAGGATCCATTGGAACAAGAGAAGAAAAGACTGAATTACCTCGCCGAGAAGAGCCAGAAACTTCAGGAACTGCGGAGATTTTTGAAGTAAGTACTATTACTCCTCTTGTTGTTTCAGTAGCATTAAGTAACCACAGTAACCTAAGTTATTAGAGCACTCAAAGCACTGGTACAAGTGGTTCAGCACACACTCAGTCAGGAAACCTAGGAAGATCTATGGCTGACGAGATGAGGTTACCCACCTTTAAGGGAGATGGATTTGAAGATCCTGAGCAACACTGGTTCCTATGTGAAGTTGTATGGAGTATTAAAAATATCACTGACGAAGCTGTTAAACGCGCTCAGTTCAGCACTACCTTGAGAGACCACGTACTAAGATGGTACATGAATTTTGTCAAAGGAGTTTCCTAGCCCAAACCCCTGAACCAGATCAAAACTAGGCTGATTGTAGAGTTTAAGAAACCCA
Source organism: Picea engelmannii (assembly GCA_009831015.1). Taxonomy (NCBI): domain Eukaryota; kingdom Viridiplantae; phylum Streptophyta; class Pinopsida; order Pinales; family Pinaceae; genus Picea; species Picea engelmannii. The sequence goes on from ML782800.1 coordinate 635,666, forward strand.
AGTTAGAGTCACAATGAATTACAGAACTAAAATAAATCAAGCAAAGAATAATTGAACTTGTGTGGGAGTTTGATCAGAGGTTTAAAACCCTAACATGCCATTTGAGTTTTCAGATCATAAGTGAATAGAACAAGGAATGGTTCATTGTTTCCCTCCTACCACACATCAGAGTCCCTTTGATGTAACAAAAGATTTCTTTGTAGGCTGAGGCACTGGAGATCGCCATGAAACTAGAATCATCCCCTATGGGATAATCCGGCTTAGGTATGAGTCACATCTTGAGTCAGCTAACTAGCTTATCACTGCAGGTCGAAGATATGAAGAAAGATAAGGGAAAAGATAAAAGAGAAGATATTTGGTGTATTAGATGCAAATCAAAAGGCCATGACAAGGAGCATTGTCCCCTATTTCATGACTATTTGGCATTTGGAGCCTCGATTCCTTTAAATAAAGTTACCATGCCTTGGTGTGAGGTATGTAGAAATCGACATCGCCCTGGTGAATGTTACTATTTGTAAAAATATGTCCAAACACCCGCAAATATGTACTGTACATTTTGTAATTCGGTCGGGCATGATGATAGGGATTGTAGAGATTATGATGTCATGCATGAAAGGTCAAGGGATATATACAAAATTCAAGGAAAAGTACAACAAGAAGGAAGCACTGCACAGTATAATTCCCTGGGAAGAGGAAACTTCAACCCTTGTGGTGGATTCAGAGGATGAGAAGGAGGAGGAGGTATGGGTCAAGGTCGAGGACAAATCATACGTTATAACTATGCATAGCCATGACACTTTTCAAGGGACTGTCAGAACCTTTGTACCACTTGTAGCTACTACAACTCATTCGAACATTTCATAGAATATTGTCCTGCTCCGTTAGCCAAACTTTAGGAGAAATGAGGAGGAAACCAACAAATACAACTAATCAAAGCAGAACCTCAAGGAGCAGATCCCAAAGTCATTTTTCTCACTAGAGGAGGCGTTTTTATAGGAGAATACAGAGTGACCGACGGAAATACTATAGAAGAATCAAGAGTGAGGAAAGTTGCAAAGAAGACCCAAACTTTTGATGCAAAGAAAGAGAAACAAGTGTTTGAGGAGGTAAGAAAGAAATTTGGAAGAGATCAAGCTTCTTCATCAAATTTTTGACTAGAAGTGAGAGAATATGGAATGACTCTGGCATTCAATCAGTCTTCTCTGCCAAAAGAAGGAAAAGAGGTAAGCAATATCATGGAACTCTTATATACTTGCATTAAGTTGATTCAGGATGAAAGTGATGTACAAGAGCTACAAAACTTGATTAGACAGTACGAGCTAGGGAAGGTATACCCCTTACTGAGTAGAGAAGTACACCAAATATCTAAAAAGAGGAGGACAAATAAAGAATTACACCCGAATGCTCAAATTGGAGAGTATGATATAGACTACGTCGTCCTTGACTTAGGGTCAGAAGTCAATGTCATGACGAAGCATACCTGGACACCGATGGGACAACCTAAGTTGATATATTCCCCTATTAGGCTTAGGATGGCCAATCAACAAGCTATGAGCCCCTTTGGAAGATTGGAACATGTCCCTGTAGACATTGATGGGGTCAAAACATTTGTGGACTTCGAGGGCATTGAGATAGTTGATGATAGTTTCCCTTACCGCGTGTTGTTAGGAATTGATTGGGCTTTTGACAATTCCACTGTGGTTGATTTAAAGAAATGAAGAATGATGTTTGAAGGTGATGGCCTTAGGTTCATTGCACCTTTGGACCATGATGAAGGTCCCAGATACACAAAGCCCATTAGAGAAGAAGACCTCACAGATGAGTTAGAAAACATATACAAATTGACAGCAAGACAACAGGATTACATTATTCCTACAACAGATGGGAATTTAAGCTGGCGAAGTGAGAGCGCATGCTCATCAGATTCGGAAGAAGCACTGGAGAATTGGAAAAACAAAATGTATGAATTATCTACTAGAAGGTGTGCTAGATTGACCAGAGAAGTTCGCTGGATCGACACAACAATAAGTAACTTGCCCACCTTTGATGGTTTAAATCATTTAGAAGATTTCTTGAAGGAGTTTGAAGAAATTGTACCAATACAAAAAAGATTGTTGGCACTGGATGAGGCCTTGAAAGAAACTCCAACAAGGTGGTGGGGGACACACAAACACAACATTACAGATTGGGTACAATGTCGCACTTTGATGACAATGCGGTTCTTAAAGCAAGTAGAAGGTTGTGAAGTTAGATGCATAGGTCAGAGTTATCTGAAGGACCATGTGCGAAGTTGCGAGGAACCCAGGAGAAAAATTCCTCAAGAGAAGTGGGTGCATAAATTCATCAACACACTGAACACAACCCCTATCAATTGGTACCTTCAAGAAGAACTATGCCTCATCACTACAGATTGGGAAGGTATGACCCAAAACTTTGTAACTACCTTCTTATTTGAAAGCCAATATCCATCAGTGGATCAAGTATTACAGATTGTAAGACAGAAAGTGTTCGAGGAGGAACCTAACCTCACTTTGGAGCAAGAAGAGGATGAATGGACTGTGCCTCTTCAAAAACTACAAGGCTGTTACAATATCAATGCTGATGAAGACGATGATCTTAGGAAGGTGAACATCGCCAAAACCGGAGGCCAAAGAGACATAGAAAGACCAAGAGTTGAGCTACCTTTCATTGGACAACCAATTAAAATCAATAAAGTCAATATTGGAACAGAACAAACAACGAAGCTTGCTAATGTTGGATATTATTGGGATAATGCCACTATTGATAAGATCACAGAGTTACTGCATGAATATCAGGACTTGTTTCCAACCAAGTTCACTGATATGAAGGGAATTAAAGGGCCCATGGGAGAGATGAAAATTCCATTAAAACCAGATGCAAGGCCAATCAAACAAAGACCTCACAGATTGAACCCCAAATATAAGGAAAAAGTGAAGACCAAACTAGACATAATGTTAGAAGCAGGAATCATAGAACCTATTGAAGATTCAGAATGGATAAGCCCTATGGTGGTGCAAGATAAGAAGACCAGAAAAATGAGGATTTGTGTATATCTTAGGAAGATGAATGATGCAGGTTTGCATGACCCATTCCCTACACCATTCACTGACGAAGTGATAGACAATGTAGGAGGACAAGAGGTCTACTCCTTCACCGATGGATTTTCGGGGTACCATCAGATCAAGATTGCCAAGGAAGATCACCATATGACCACATTTGCAATAGAATGGGGATCCTACCAGTATATAGTGATGTCGTTCGGATTGAAGAATGCACCAACCATCTTTTCTAGGGTGGTGGTCAAAGCATTCAAGGAGTTTCTACATAAATTTCTAGAAGCATACTTTGATGATTGGACTGTTTTCAGTATTTTGAAGAATCATATTGAATGTTTAAGACTAATGTTGGATAAGTGCAGGCAATGCGAGATTGCCTTGAACCTGAAAAAGTGCATCTTCTTTCCACCCTTCGGCGTGCTGCTGGGTCATATTGTATGCAAGCAGGGATTGTTGGTGGATCCATCTAAGATTGCCATTATAGTCGATCTACCCCCTCCTACGTCAGTCAAACAGCTGTGCACTGCGCTGGGACATACTAGATACTATAGGAAGTTCATTAAAGGCTATGCATAGATTACAACACCCATGGAGAATATTTTGAAAAAATACTGTCAATTTCAATGGACAGAACAATGCCAGCAAAGATTCGACACACTAAAATAGAAAAGGGTTACTGCACCTATTCTGGTTTTCCCAGATTGGAGCAGAGAATTTCATGTGCATGTCGATGCATCTTCTATCGCATTAGGAGAAGTCATATCAAAACCGAGAACATGATACATCGACCACCCATTAGCCTTTGCTAGTGGGAAGCTATCAACAACTGATATTAATTACACCACCACTGAAAGGGAAGGTTTAGCCATGGTGTATGCACTGCAGAAGTTTTTCCACTACTTGTTGGGAGGAAATTTTAAAATGTTCACTGATCACTCTGTGCTGAAATACCTAGTCAACAAGCTAGTGTTGGGGGGGAGGATATGCATATGGCTTCTGCTATTTCAGGAATATGACTTTGAGATCGTGGTAAAACCAGGAGGGATGAACAAAGGTCCTGACCACTTGTCGAGGTTGGAAAATGGAGAGGAACATACTAGTTTGGAGGATACACTGCTGGATGCACAACTACTGGCCATCAGGAAGGTTGATGATCACTTCACAGAGATAATATAGTTCATTTCAATAGGAATGGAACCTAGTGACTATATGGTTATTCAGAAGAAACAGTTGGTAGTGCGCTCTACATATTTTTCACTTATAGTTGGACAACTATACAAGATGGGACCTGATGAGATATTGAGGAGGTGTGTTATGAAAGCAAAGAGACCATTGATCCTTGCCAAATCCCATGAAGGCATCGTAGGATGACACTACGCAGGGAAAGAAACAACGCAGAAGGTTCTTAGAGCTGGCCTTTGGTGGCCTACTTTACACAGAGATGCTAAGGATTATTACAGAGCCTATGATGTATGCCAAAGAGTTGGAAAACCATCCAGAAGAGATGAAATTTCGTTAGCACCCCATCTAACCTTACAAGCCTTTGCGAAATGGGCCATTGACTTTGTCGAACCTATAAATCCACCAGGAAAGCACACAGGAGCTAGATACATAATCACTGTGATAGAGTACTTGACCAAATGGGCCGAAGCAAGAGCAATCAAGGGATGTAGTGCAACTACAACTGCGTGCTTCATATTTGATTATATCATAACTAGGTTTGGATGCCCGAAGACCCTGATGAGCGATCAAGGCACACATTTTATTAACAAGACCATTGAAGCCTTGACCCAGAAATTTGAAGTTCGCCATCAGAAGAGAACGCCATATCATCCACAAGCAAATGGGACAGTTGAAGCATTCAATAAGATATTGGAGACAACGCTGAAAAATATTTGCAATGTGAATAGGGAGGACTAAGATTTAAGAGTACCAACAGTGTTATGGGACTATAGAACCACTTGCAAGAAGCTGACCATGCAGACTCCCTTTAAGATGGTTTATGGCATAGAAGCAGTTGTACCCATGGAATATTTGGTTCCTAGTCTGAGAATTGTAGACTTTACAGATATGTATGACCCTGGCACTGTTCAAGAGAGGCTCGCGCAGTTGGTTGAACTCCAAGAAGAAAGATTTATTGTAGGATTCCATCAGTAGGTTTAGAAAGAAAGAGAAAAGGCATACCATGACAGACACATCAAGAAGAAAGCGTTCAAGCAAGGAGATCTGGTATTGATCTATGACGAAAAATTCATGAAGCACCCAGGGAAGTTCAGAACACATTGGCTTGGGATGTATCAGGTTGTCTATATTACGGAAGGAGGAGATGCACAGTTGAATACTTTAAATGGAGAATGGAAGGAAGGAATAGTGAACGTGAGCCGGTTGAAATTGTATTATGACAACCAACTACCTCGCAACTCCCATCAAAAGCATGAGGAAAAGGGTCTAGGTACCAGGTGTAGTTTAAACTGGGTACTAGACACAGAAAAGACATTCTGCACAAGGAAGGAAGGGAGGCTGCCCTGATTAGTCTGAAATCCAAGTAAAAAAAAAGAATTAGATCTAAAGTGCCTCGGGACGAGTCACAGGTGAATGTTGGGGGCCTGTTGGTTGTTGGTTATGGAAGTAAGTGAATATTAAGGCATAAAAGAAGGAATGTGAACTGCGTGGGAGGGACAGTGATTGATACTGGGTCGAAGTGAGGAAAAGAGCATAAAATATGGTGTGAAGTAAGAGAAAGAAGGTTGTTGAATGAGAGGATCGAGGACAAGTGATCATCAAGGAAGAAGGATCGTGGACAACTCAGCAAGCGGATAAATCCATTGTTGGATGCTTTCAAGCAACGCGCGAGAAGGAAGGAAAGACAGGCTGGCGAAGCCTTGAAATCACGAGAGCCTTCTGTGAGAGAGAAGTGCTGAGTGCGGGAGCCTTCTAGTATTGTAAGATCTTCAACTGAGTGAGAAGATAGACCCTGTAGCTGGGTGTGCAGGGAGGGGGAGATAGAGAGGAGAAGAGAGAAGATCTGCTAGCGAAGAGCACAAAAAAGAACTGTATGATTTCATCTTAATATATTATAAAGAACAGTTCTGTGGACGTAGCCCTAGAGAGAGGGTGAACCATGTATATCTTATGTTATGTGTGATTGATGTTGTGTTCTCTATCATTTGATATGCTTCTATTGTGATATTGTGTTAGATCTGAAGTATAACTTACGCAGTAGGTTTAAGGAAGATAAAGAATACTAGTTTATTGTGTGTTGTTTCTTTGAATCCACTTTCCATTCCTTCTGGTTGTAGACACCTGTGTCTTGCAACCTCCTATAGCTACTTCAGGTGAGACTGCATCTTCTTCATAGGTATTGTCGAAAGGGATAGTAGTTAGGGCTTGTTGGTGCACTCTTGAGTATTGAACCCTGGGTCTTCCCCTATGCCAACATGGGCCTGACAACCCTCCTCTTCAAAAACAATACACTGATTACAAAACTGCAATTCCTTACAAGCTTCTTTGTTCAGATAAGGTAAAAATTTTCCTCTCTCGAAACTGACCCCCTCTATACACAAGAGTGAATCCAATGAATAATCCCCCCCCCTTCAAAATACACTAAGGCCAACAATATATATTTCATTCCTTCAAATTGACACTTGACACCTTCATAAGTACCTTAATCCATTTGGTGACTTGTTTCCTACCTCGGGAAATTAGGGTAAAATAATTATCCAACACTTTAACCTTTTCCGGGAATATTATAAAATATTCCCTAATAATTGCGTCTTGCCCCCTCCTCCCTTTTCTAGTGGAGTAATCCCCCCATCTCTTTTTTTCTAAGTCTGTGTGTGTGAAACCATGTAATAACATATTATTAAATGTGATTATATTTACATGGATAGGCGCACTAGCCTATTTGCATCCCATCTCACCATCCTCATAATCACACAGACTCTCCGACCTCAATACATATACAACCATATATATATAAATATATATAATGCAAGTCTGCGCGCACTCCCAGGTCATTCTTGTGCACTTACCCAAGTGCACGCAACACTGTGAAATGTGTGCACTTACCTAGGTGCGTGCAACACTATAAAATGTGCGCACCCTGTCTTTGATAAAACTTATCAACACACTACTCATGTGCGCGCAACATAAAAACTAGGTTCCAACGACTCACCAGACTAAATGTACATATACATTTACAATTGGTACTAATGGCTCACCAGCCTATATGTGCAATTTCAAAGGGTCTATATCGGGGACATTACAAATTCGTATGGGGTGGGAAAGGACCCTGTTGTGTTGGTTTTGTCACTTGGATGAGCAAAAACACAACACTTCCATGCTTAGTTAAGCTAGCTAAACAAGACAGAAGTTTGTGAGTTGATCAGAAAAACCAAATACACATGAAAACAAAGAAATACAACTAAAAACAACTAAGAAATAAATATTAGAGAAGCTTGAGAAACTAGAACCATGAAAATAAAAAATTGACCAACATATAGCTACCAATGGAACAATAGATTGATAGCCTAAACAGTGTAGAGAAAGGCAGGGACTTATGAGTCCCCTCTTCCTCCTTCGAAGGGCTCTTGAGTTCCCTAATTGAGAGCTCTTCTCTTCATACAATGGAGGAAATGAAAATAGTGAAGAAAAATAATGACTATTCCCTCAAGAGGTGAGTGGAATGGCCTATTTCAATGGTGCTTGAAGGATTCAAAGAGAAAAGAGGATTCTCAAAGAAGAATTCTTGCAGCATAACAATACCTTGAAGATATTATTTTCTTAGCACACCCATGGAACATATTTATAGCATCCATTCATGGCAAGATACAATTGGTTCATAGTGTGAACAAGGGGCCTTTTAGGGCACTCTCTAGCCCTTAAGTAGCCTACAAGCTAGATTTCACTCAGATATGAGTATCAAATCATGTTGGGGGTCAGACTAGAAGTGGTTGAGGGGATGAAAAGATCCATAAATGCACTGTTCATAGAAGTGCATGAATTTTCTCATATACAGTTGTGCATTTTGCGCACAGTGCGTGTTGAGGCCTGTGTTAGCCTGCACATTATGCTCACTATGCACACGCTTCCTTTGGTTAATTTGCGCACTTTTATTTATGACCCAACTATATAGTTTTTTTCCTTTTGATGGATTTTGGTGTTGTAGGTGGACTAATTTCTATTGGCATTGATGTTTTTCTTCAACCATTGTGTGCAATGTTGTAGAAAACTTTTCAGTGATAATTGATGCCCCCTGATGTGTGAGGTTAGGAGAATACATATAAAAAAAATACATCGATGTCTCTTTTGTTGAGAGTGCCATTGTAAGGAAGAGTGAAGAGAGGAATTGCAAGAGCAATCCGCTGGAGGGAGAGGGAAAACTGTGGGATCCAAACCTTTCTCTAGGGAGAAAAAATAAAATATGTGTACAAATGAGGCGGGCATGTGCCATGATCATGTCATGAAACCAAAATGTGGGAATGTAACTAATAATGTATGCTGATGTAGATAAATGAAATGCCCTTGGGGGTGGTTGATAGTGACAGATGGAAATTCTGAATTGTGAACGAGCTCTGAAGTGAGGCAAGGACGACTGTAAGAATTGTCGATGACTCATAGGCATTGATGGCCTAACAAATTCATAGGTCTTCGGCTCGGATGAAATAACTGCAATAGTCGCATAGTAAGACCTACCGTAACATGGGAGTTTGTTGAATTCGAATGTTATGGGGGTCAATGAAATTAGAAATCAATGGTGATTCTCTCTGTGCCATCCGAGACTCCTCATTAAAAAGGTAATGAGAGTCAAGATATTGCCACCCTTTTGGAAACTGTGTTGATGTCGACATGAAGGGAGACGCGACTCCAAGAAGAAGAGGGCTTTGTAAAATCTATTGAGTAATAGATGATATTAGGTACTTACAAGTAACATGAACGAAGTCAATATGTTGTGGGTCTGAATACTTCCCTTGGTTGGGGTGTTGAAGGATGATGGGAAGCAACCGTAAAACTGGATCTAGTGTTAGGGGGACGATTAGATATGGGGTTAAACTATGCCAGAGGCTAACAAAGTGGGAAAACTTAGAGATCATGGGTACATGCACTTGGGATACTCGGGGTTTGTTAACAATGCCAATGTGAAAAAAGGGGTGGATGCCCCAACCAAGGGAGACATGGGTTGATTTTCTAGGACAAGAAGGCCATCAAGGATGATGATGAAAAATATATGTATATGTTGGAAAAGAAGGCTTTTTACAATTACCAAAAAAATAAAGAATAATTTGTGTTGAGTATACAGATACAGAAACGGGTGCCCTAGTGAAAGATGGCTTGGCATGTTAGGGAATTTTTTTGTGAATGAGAATTGGTGGAGGCCCCATGGGTGGGTTTCGGTATTAGGTAAATGGATGGAAGACAATATAAAGATGGTAAAAATGATGGTGGATGAGATGGAGGGCTAATGAAACTGTAGAGATGTTGTCAATAGAACCAAGATGATATGACCTAGGAGTCTATTAGGAAGGTTAGAAATATGATGAGAAGAAGGATGGGGTTCATTCTCGGAAATGCGAAATACTATCGAGACACCCATCCCTAGGGGGTGAAATCAACATGAGTGTCAAGTTTCCAGGGGGAACTATGAATGGGACAACTCATGTGGGGGAGAGTGCTATCAGATGACAGTACCAAAATGCGGTAGAGGGGAAGATACTGCAGAGCCAAATGTAGGGATCCTAAAGGTAAATGTCAGAGGGTTTGACTGGGATATGCAATTGATTTACAGAGGGAAAAATTACATGCCAGTTTCGAACATATACCTGAAGAGGCTGTAAAGTTTGTTGAACAAGTACCTTCACACAAGAAAACCAAGTATCTGACGTAAACAATATCTGATGAGAAAGATCATATAACAATTATTTCATAAAATTGAAAGTGAGTATGTGTACCTAAACGTGACGTGAGAAAAATGCTCCTCTGGGGAAAAGTGCAGATGATCGCCCACGGAATATGAATGTGTATATGGCTAGATTAGGATCTCGTGGCTGAGAAAGAATAAAAAAATGGAGGTTCTGGGCTCCTGTAATAGAATGTAGAAGTTGGGAAAAAGGGCCTATATATGGATGGTGGGCCCACAATGCCACCTCATTTGCACTGACACTATTGGTGATCTAGCGAGAGTGTTGTGAGGTGATTTGGAATATTATGAGAGCTTGGGGCTACCGATCAGGCGGGTGAAAGACCTCATGTGAGAGAAAAAGGGCTCAATGATGGAGTACATTCCAAGGGAAATCAAGGGTAGTCAGTTCCTCAAGGATATCCTCGTCGCAATGGAAAATGCGAAAATATAGGGGATCCTAGGAGGTGGTAGGGGAACTGTCAATGTGTAAGTGTTATTGTCCTTAGGGGGTGAGTACATAGAAGGGATATCATACATAGGGTGCGATGGCCCACTGGACATAAATAAAATGTCGCGATACTGTGGATTGTACCCTTTTCGCTCGGAGATCGACGATGAGACATAACGAATGTCAGTAATGTGAGCCTTCGTGGGGAGTGACTGAGAGGGATATGTCCAAGATGTGTGGCATAATGCGGCTAATGTTTGAAGAAATTGAGGTAGAGTTGTGAAATGATGAGTGTAGTGGCCATATTTAGAACATACGGCACAAGCAAATTTGGTTCGTAACCCTTTATTGTGTGTACTTAAGGAATCTGTAGTAGAAGTGGATGAACTTGGTGGAGTAGAAAGAAATGGGGTTTCTTTGGGGAGTAGGATAATATTGCATAACTCAGGAAGAGTAGGACATATGTTAGTGGGGTGTCCTTCTCTTTCACATAGTGTGTAAGGAGGTTGAGATTGGGGATGGAGTCAACCTATGGGCTCATTCTTTTGTGGCAGGAGCCTGTATTGGGATCTGGATTTTTTTCCCTCTTTTTGAGGAGGGAGAGATGGTGTTGGAACCATAGTGGGTGGATGGAGATATCATATAGGGATGAAAAGAACCATGTTTGGAAGGGTGAGAGTAGCATCTACCTAGAATGCTTGGACTCCAGGTGGGGGGTAGAAAAAGGGAATTTGGGTAATGGCTTGGGGGACTGTCTCCCAAACCAAGATTTTCCCTTGGAGCGGGGGGGAATCTGGGATAAGTGGTGTAGTGAGGTTCTCAAGGAACTCCTGAGGTAATAGTTCTTCGACTGGTGGAACTGTGATGTAGGGAGAGGCCTTGGTGAGAGGATTAGTGTCTCTAATATTTATTCTATTAGAAGATACTACACACACTTTTGATGAAGGGTGTAGGAGAGGTGGTGCTCCATGATATGCCCCCAAAAAGGATGGGTCCTTGAAAATTCTGAGACCCATGTCGATGACCAAAAAAGCATATGAGCTAGTGCAGACAAGGGGGAGAATGTTATCAATGTTGGTGGAATGATCAGGCTCGTAATGTGTAAGTTGGTCGATGTTGATGATTTTCCCATTGTGGGGGAACACCATCATTCAAAACACAGAAGAGGATACCTCCTTCATAGCATACATGTAGCTATGTCCGAACAAGATATTGTAATCAAGTGGGGCGTCGATAAATTCAATGTCGATGAGGATGGTTTTTATCCCAAGTTCTACAGGGAAATTTTGGAAGATCCCTTCAAGGGATGATGGGAAACTATCGTAATATCTCAGGGTGATGGAAGATGGTACTAGCTTAGGTGAGACAAGTTTTTTCCATACTACTTTGGACATGATGCATGTGGATGCACCTTCATCGATGATGCATTGATGAACTGTGTTGTTTCAGACTTTAACTGGTATCTGAAAATATACCAGGGTAGGGAGGTGTGGTTCTATACTATCTATATCAAAGGTGATAAGTCGAGTATTAGCTAGGTCAACTGCCCCTAAGGCAAAAAGAAAGGATTTCCACTGAGATGGATAGGTTTGGAGGACCTCTAATGCAGACATGGCTGCATGATATTGTTCTAATTCGTTGAACAGACTGTAGTTATGTGATCCATTTGGATATTAGTGGCCACCCACCTTTTCCAACTAGCTCAAAACAATGTTCTGTCAATTTTGGCAATTTACTATTTTTAGCAATTTATAACTTCCATGGCCATTTTGAGGGCCTAAATGAAGGTTTTTCAGGATCTATCTTGTTAATTATAGACAAAGTCTCTAATTGAGCCCCCAAAATGAATCTCCTTGAAGATACCTTTCCAACAAGCTATCATGTGCCCCAAACGAAGATCGTATGCCAAATTTACGCCCCCGAGAAGTTGATACACCAAACTACCCAAAACGGGGTTCACAAAACTGTTGGATTTTTATCTTCCGAGGTTAGGGTTTTTTATTTTATTTATGATAAAAATGCCTTTGGAGCCTTATTGTAAAATCATCTTCTTGCGAATGAGAGTAGCCACCACATCTCTTCTTAGAGATAAGTTGCCACCATTCTAGCGAATCTTTCACTCTGTATTTCTATAGTTGTGTACATTTCGCACATTAATAGAAATTTTGTATTACTATATCTCTATGTTTATGGTTTCATCTTTGATACATTTATGTTATATTATTGGATATATGCGATATCTCTGTACATTTCTTTATTATATCTCTGCTCTCATTTCATGCCGAAAATAATCTGGATCAGCGGTATCAGAGAAGGCTGCTCTTGATCATTTTTTTCAGTGCATGTCTCCAACGAGGTCTGAGTATAGCAAGTTGGGTCTCAATCTTGTCTCTCTTGAAGAAAATCACTCTCGCACACCAAAGAAACCGTCCATGGCGGAAGAAAAGAAAAACAATGGAGTAGACGATTCTATCAATTTGTTTCTTGAGAGAGCTCTCACGTGACATAGGGATGAAATGATGGAGAATTTTTACCACATGCTTAAATGCATGTTGATAGCAACATGTGAATCTTCATATAACAACCACTTTGGAAGAACCTCTCCTTTCAAGGTACAAGTTAATTTGGATATTCCCGTATTTGAAGGTTAGATAGATGCAGATGCCCTAGACAAATGGTTAAATCTACTAGAAGGTTATTTCTTTGTTCACCATTTTTTCGACAGGGAAAATATCACCTTCACACTCCTTAAATATCTCCCCCATGTCAAACATTGGTGGTAAACTTACTGGGAGAAACTTTCGACAAACGATTCTGGAATATATGGGGTTGATCCCAGTTGGGATTTTTTTGTGGACGCGGTAAATGAACAATATTACCATGTTGGCAACTATGAGGACCGGTATATGAGATGGACCACACTGCGGCAAGATAGGGGCCAAGAAGTTATGAAGTTCACCAATACTTTCCATACCTTGTGAACCAAGATAGGTGTCAAAGACTCTAAATGAAATTTGGTTTTGAAATACCGTGGGGCTCTACAAAGATACATCCAAACTGAAATGTATTTTCTGGACATCTCATCACTTAGCGCTACTCATCGATATGCTATTAAAATCAGGCATAAATTTAAGCACCATAGAAAATGGGAGTTCGAGTCTGAAAATCCATAACAACCAAAGTATGACAAATATGGTCGTAACAAACAGTCTCTGAAAAACTAGTCCAAGACACAAGAAAAGAAGGGTCATGGGAAGACAAAGAAGGACACTGAAAAATGGTGTGATTTCCACAAAATCCCTTGGCACAACAACGATGAATGTCACTCAAAACAATCATTGGTGGAAAAAATCAAAGACAAGGAGACAAACCCTGATTCAGAATCTGATTTAGAAAATATTGACAGAAGACAGATTATCAACGCAGAACCCAATGCTATTGTCGCGACCACAACAATTCAACCAGAAGAACCAACAGATCCTAAAGAGGGGGAGCACCTTTTTCATTCACAGATGTGGGTGAAGGGGACCCCGATGCATTTTATTGTTGATAGATGAATCTAGAAGAACCTCATCTCAACAAAGGTCATCAAACAATTGGGATTGTCGACAACACCGCACCCACAACCATACAACATCAGGTGGCTTCACCAGGGATGATATATTTGTGTCAGCCATTAGTGTCGATTGTCATACGACATCCAACCCTTTAGGGATGAGGTATTATGTGATGTTTCCTCGCTGGATGTCTGTGATGTTTGCCTGGGAAAACCATATATGTGGAAGCGCCATGCTATCTATGAGTCTCAACCTCGTAGTGTCATTGTTACTCTGGGGGGTCATCTCTACAGGATACTAGAGGTGGTTCCGACTACTATCCCACCTAAACAATTCCACAAGGTAGTATCTCATACTACAAAATTTAGCTTCTTCACAATCTGTTGAAAAGGTGAACAAAAGGATACAACAACCACTACAACCTTGGCCCAAGCACCTTCTATCCAACAGAAGCAAGTCAACAAGACTGCAGCAAAGAGAAAAGATTCCTCCTGCACACAGGCATATCATATAGCCATGCTGGTTAAAAAGGTCCAACCCTTCCAACCACAGGTTCGTGACAAACTTCACAAAGCTAAGCAACATAACTTCTCCAACAAGGCAAGCAACTCATCAAGATGAAAATTCAACAAACTCTTCCCCCTCTCCCCCGGGCACTCAAAGCAATGGATACCATTGCTTTCTAAGGAGGGAGGATTGATCCAAGTGGATATCGGTGGCCACCCACCTTTTCCAACTAGCTCAAAATAGTTTTCTCGCAATTTTGGCAATTTACTATTTTTAGCAGTTTTTAACTCCTAAGGCCATTTTGAGGGCCTAAATGAAGGTTTTTTGGGATAGAGCTTCTCAATGATAGCCGAAGGCTTTGATTGAGCCCCCAAAATGAATCTCCTCGATGATACCTTTCCAAATATCTATCGTGCACCCCAAACGAAGATTGTATACCAAATTTACGCCCTCGAGAGGTTGATACACCAAACTACCCAAAACAGGGTCCACAAAACGGTTGGCTTTTCATCTTCCAGAGTTAGGATTTAGGATTTTATTTATGATAAAAAGGACTTTGGAGCCTCATTATAAAATCATATTCTTGCGAATGAGAGTAGCCTTCACATCTCTGATCAGAGATAAGATGCCACCATTCTAGCGAGTCTTTCACTCTGTATTTTCACAATTCTTTACATTTCGCACATTAATAGAAATTTTGTATTACTGTATCTCTGTGTTTATGGTTTCATCTTTGATAGATTTATGTTATATTATTGGATATCTGTGATATCTATGTACATTTATTTATTATATCTCCACTCTCATTTCGTGCTGAAAATAATTCGGATCATTATGGGTTGCTCTATCATGAGGGTTATGTATATTTCTTCATAACGACATACAGGGTATACAGGGGTTTGGTTGAGTGTTAGGGTGTGGAATCATCAATGGTTGTCCAACTGTAGCTGGAGCCACTTCTGAGGTTGTTCGGGTAGATTCAAGGGGAACACAGTATTGAAAGCCACATGTTTGCAGAAGAATCTCTTCTTCACTAGTAAGGAGGATGTTGCGATTGACCGGATTTCCAGGTTGATTGGGACCCCGGTTTTGATACTACCCCATTTGTGGTGGGGCAGGGATTATCTCATGTTGGGTATTTATCACACCTTGGTGTGGAATAGGGTTTTGAAAAACTATCGGAGGCAGTGGTTGCAAATAATGTTGTGGGGCCTGCTAAGGGGAAGGCGACACTGGAGGGTGTTGGGTGTTCATGGATTCTTTCATTCATTTGAAATTGGAAATTTGGGGGAAATGGTGAGTATAACGTCCATATTCACCACATAGAGAGCAAGGGAAGTTAGTTATGAGGTTATTTTTCTTCCCTTGTCATGGTTTATTGTTATTGTTGCCCCCTTGGGTGTTTTGGTTGCCTTGATTCTGGTTGCCCCCAATGGGGTGGTTTTGTTGGGGGTTATTTCCTCCTGGTCCTAGGTTGTTATTGTTTCAATGTTTCCCTTTCTTCTTGTAATTATTCAGCTGATGAGCTGGATTTTCCATATTCAATTGTTCAAAATTTTGAAATTGTTGAATGGGAGAGGGTTGAACAAAGTTAAAGCCGACATGTGGTTCTCTTGGTGGAGGAGCAACCGGCTAGGGGGGGACCAGGAAATGGAAAATATGGATTTTTTTGTGGAGACGATCCATATGATGTGTAGGAAGCTAAAGAAATTCCAATGTTGTTGCGATTATATGTGGGGGTTGAGGGTGAACTTCTACTTGGTTGAGAGATTGGATGCATCATGGGTATCGGTTGGGGTCCACCCAATGGTGGAGGGGGAGAAACATGATATGATTGTTGGTGAGTGGGAGGAGGGTAATAAAACTTCCCTCCATATGGTTGTGGATATTGATGTGCACCATAAGTGGGTGATGGGTGGACATAAGGGTTGAGATGGTTCATAGAACCAATCAACCCATCCGCAGGGTGGGACATCCCAGGTTTGTTCTGGCCAAATGGTATGGGTCGGGGTGCATCAGGTAGTATTATGTATAAGTAACCTGACTGAGCTTCATCTTCTGGCTGAGGAAAAGTGGATGCTACATCCTTGGAAATAAAAGAGACGAGGGATTTGAGAAACCAATCGAGACGTTGTTCTTTGGTGGTTTCTGCTTTACACAAACTACGTCATCGATGCCAGTCATGGATATGGTCGGCGATATGGATAACAATGGTTTGTTTGAACTCAGAGAGAAGTTCTAAGCTAGTATCATGATGAACTTGTAGTTGGAAAAAGGACAAAAGGGCCTTGGCAAATGATTCAAAGGTCACATGGAACCCTATTTTTTCGTCCACATACCATTTGGTTGATGAGCCTGTGAGGGTTCTTTGAAATAACCTCAAGCATATGGAATCATCCATGATTCTATTTGAAGAGAACCATAAGTGGAAGTTCATAACATGGTTGGCGAGATCTTCCCCTAGTTTTCCTTCAAATTTCAGAATATCTGAAGGTAGTTTGGTAGGCATATTGGGCCATGTAGGGTCATGTAAAATGGGATCATTCATGAGTTTGGTAAAATCAGGAATGTTGAGGGATACCAAGTACTGAATATGGATATTTGGCAGAGGATTAGTTCCAGCCATTGTGTGAGTAGGTAATGGACCTATCCCTTGAGAAGGATTTGGTGGTCTTGTACTTATCCCTTGAGAATAAGTTTTATCCCCGCCTCCTTATGAAGGAGAACTAATAGATGGATGACCTTGGGTATTTGACCCAAGAAAAGTGGAACCAAGTAAAGTTGATCCCAAAATAGTATCACTCACAGGGGTGTGAGATGGTTGAGCCAGGGAGTTGGCAAGACTAACTACTCCTCCTAGAATAGGAGGGAGATTCTACAAGCATCTAGAACGACGGGGATTCTATGGTTCCCCTATGGTTTCCAATTAGCAAAGTGAATGTGTGCAAATGGAGACAAGAGAGAAATAAATGAACAAGATCTTTGTATATTTTTTACCTTCACAAGATATTATAACTCACAATTGCATGTAATCAAATGAACATCATACATAAATCAACTGTAAAATAAGCAAGCATGTGGATAGGTGGATTTTTTCCGTGTGGGGGAATAATAAAAAAAAATGATCATGTCTTAAAAGACCTATCATCCTTCCTGTCAATTTAGCATTGGGCCTTCCAATAGCACTCAATAGTGGGGTTTGAAGCCACCAAAAGAGGAACTAGTGAAGGTTGAAGTAATTAGTTATAATGAGGGGTAGAGGGTGCATATCTCGAAAGAGTTGGTGATATTTCCCAATAGCCCCAAAAAATATGATCAAGGTGAGATTGCAGCCCACAAACTCCACCTGGGTAGATAACCTAAGTTTGGCCACTAAGTACCTCAGTTCAAGTGTGGAATTTAGATAATTTGCCTCAGAAATGGGTCATAGGCTGGATTCCCTGACAAGAGTTGTGTAGCTCAAGGAGGTATGCGCAGAACAACCGGACCTCGGCCTTCAATCCTTCATGGGTATCTCCCTGCCTTATGGTGTAGGAAAACTTGACTTGGAGTATTTGAAGGTTCCCTATTTCTCAACTTATATTGTTTGAAAATGTGAGAACCTGATAAGGAGGGGTTATTTGGATGCCTACCCCCGAGATCCTACCTAGACTAAAAAATTTCTTTTGGCACCCCTTGTGGAGGAAACTTTAGTCTGTTCTTAGAAAATTTTTAGATGTGGTGGGCTGAGCGATTGGGGTCATGGACCAACCTCATTTGAATTAATTGGTGTGGATAATTTACAAAGAAATAGTCGGATCTTTCGTAATTCCTTTGAAGAACTCCTACTTTGACCTCCACTATTTTAATAGAAATTATGTGTGTGAGGAGTGGCTTTGTCTGCAAGAAAGTGAAAAACGCGTAAAGATTTTAATAAGTTAAGTGTGAGATTGCAACATGTTGACTTCCCGTGGTACTTACAAATCTTCTTACCTATCTTAATATGTGTCTTTGGTACAACCTTGCGGAATATTTAAAGCCCTAAAGAACTAGCAATGTGGACATATGGGTCCTTACAAATCCTTTAAACTCCCTAAAATGTTTTCTATACTAAGAAATATTTGAAACTATCCTAGAATTGTAGACATGTAGGCATGTATGGGCCCATTACTTGATCTTTAAACTTCCCTAGATTGTGATCTAAAATAAGAAATATTTTAAGAAACTATCCTAAGATTGCAAACATGTGGCCATGTATGGGCCCTTACAAAGCTTTAAGGTGATTTCAAAAACCAAGAGGAACCCTAGGGGGGCTTTTTCCTCTCCTAAATGATTTGTTAAGGGAGATGACATATACTTTTAACCACCTTTATGATTCCCAAGATCACACTAGGGTGTGGGGGAAGCGCATACTTGAGGGTTAAAATTAACTTCTAGTCCCAATTTAAGTGATTGTGTGTGAAAAGAAATAACTTCCACCTAAAATTTTAAAAGCCAAATGAGCCATCCATGTGGTAACAAAGAAAAACAGGAGAATAGTGATTCTTTTTTACCCCTATGTTCCTATGTTAGCTAACCTTTCTTATGAGAAAGGACTCTAAGTGGAGTGTAGTTTCCTTACAAAGTGAAGGAAAACAAAAAACTGAAGGCTAGGGGCCCTCAAACCATTCATAAAAACCCTTACAATTTGAAAAAATGGACTTATGCACAGCCTACAGTTCTGAAAAGCACGTAGAGGGTGAAAAATTCATAGAGTATTGAAGCCTATTTCACACAGAGTGCGCAAATTGAGTATCTGTGGGCCATGAAAGCTGCACACTTCTTGTTATGCGTCAAGGAAGAAATTTCCAAGTGAAATATTCCTTCCTCAGCTTTGAATTTTGACTTTGGCAGGTTGGGCTAGGCCAGTTTTGGTACCTGCATGTCAAAAAAATCAAAACGAAGTTCTCTCAAGACTTAAATAGGGAAGAATTTGATACCGAACCCCAATATGGTTGCCAATATGTTGTGTTGGTTTTGTCACTTGGGTGAGCAAAAACACAACACTTGCATGCTTAGTTAAGCCAGATAATCAAGAAAAAAGTTTGTGAGTTGATTAGAAAAACCAAATACACATGAAAACAAATAAATACAACTAAAAACAACTAAGAAATAAATGTTAGAGAAGCTTGAGAAACTAGAACCATGAAAATAAAAAATTGACCAACAAATAGCTACCAATGGAACAATAGATTGATAGGATAAACACCATAGAGAAAGGTAGGGACTTATGAGTCCCCTCTTCCTCATTGGGAAGGCTCTTGAGTTCCCTAATTGAGAGCTCTTCTCTTCATACAATGGAGGAAATGAAAACAATGAAGAAAAACAATGCGTATTCCCTCAAGAGGTGAGTGGAATGGCCTATTGAAATGGTGATTGAAGGATTAAAAGAGAAAAGATGATTCTCAAAGAAGAATTATTGTAGCATAACAACACCTTGAAGATTGTATTTTATTAGCACACCCATGGCACATATTTATAGCATCCATTCATGGCAAGATACAATTGGTTCATAGTGTGAACAAGGGGCATTTTAGGAAACTCTCTATCCCTTGACCAACCTCCAAGATAGTTTTTTCTCAGCTATCAGTGTCAAATAATGTTGGGGGTCATACTAGAAGTGGTTGAGGGGCCGACAAGATCCATAAATGCGACGTTCATAGAAGTGCGCATATTTTGTCATACATAGTCGCGCATTTTGCGCATAGTGTGTGCTAAGGTCTTTGTTAGCCTACGCATTATGCATGCGCTTCCTTTGGTGAATTTGTGCACTTTGATTTTTGACCCAAGTATATAGTTTTGTTTTCCTTTTGTTGGATTTTGGTGTTGTAGGTGGACTAATTGTTGTTGGCATTGATGTTTTTCTTCAACCATTGTGTGCAATGTTGTAGACAATGTTTCAGTGATAACAACCCCCTCAATATTTAATTAATACGAAGGGACCTTTGTGGTAAATCCCTCTCCTTTGAGTATAGGTAATCTTGGAGAGGTAAAGGAGGTCACAATGAGACTAGAGGGTGTTTAAAAGTAGGTCACATGGAGGTGACATATTAAAGTGATAAAATAAGAGACAACATGAGATAAAACATGAGAGTTAAGCTAAAGTAGGGGAGGATGAACATGGTTATAGACTTGGAAGTGGTGAACACAAGAATTCTAATGTGGGAAAACAACTCTTTTAGGGTGTCTTG
Organism: Picea engelmannii; assembly: GCA_009831015.1. NCBI lineage: Eukaryota > Viridiplantae > Streptophyta > Pinopsida > Pinales > Pinaceae > Picea > Picea engelmannii. The sequence continues at coordinate 656,362 of ML782800.1, forward strand.
TTAGAGGGAAAATTTGTGAAAGAAGATTAAAAAAATGGATGGAAAATCAATGGAAGCCAAAAGTAGGGCATGTTCTAAGATTCTGTTTTTCGTCCATACATTACATTACGGTTTTCCTCAACTCACAATTAGACATGGATGAGATGGGTAGTAGTTTATGATTTTGGGAGGATATCCTTCTAAATATGAACTTCTGGGAGCCTAGATTTGACCCTTATATGGTGAGATTACATGTTTCCATCACATGTGTTAAATTTCCCTATATCCTCTTGGCACTATGGAACAAAGAATTTTTTAGGGCCATAAAAAAACATATAGGGAAGTATATTTTGGTGGATGACATAACCAAATGTATGAAAAATGCATCTACAACTATGGAAAAAATATGTGTTGAGTTAGAACTTGGTGAAGGTCTTCCTTATGGTGTGGATATCATGGTTGAAGTAATGGAGCATATACATATCTCAAATTACATTGATATTCAATTTAGTTGCTATTTATGTAGAAGATATATTCATTTGAGCAATGCATGTCCAAATAGAGGTAAAGATTATATGTTAGATGATATGAGACAAATGTTGACTTATTCTAGATATGCTATTCTTTCCTTAAAGAGGTTTAATATCTAATATCATGTTCTTGGTCCTGGGGTTAAATTCTTGAATCATTATAATTGACCTCTCTAAATAATCCTTGTGAAAAATCAATCATGTTTCCACAACTCAATGGTGACCTTTGCATTGGACCTAGTTGTTGCACTGGACCTAGTTGGCCCCATGAATACCACTAAAATGGAGTCCATGATCACCCAACTAGAAGACAATATGTAAGCCCTCATTAAATCATAAGAGAAAAGATGGTATAACATGTTTAAATTCCAAACCAACCTCAACAACAAAATTTCCACCTTCCAAACCCACATCAACAACAACGTGTCCACCTTCCAAGCCAACATCAACAATCAATTGTAAATTTGGAATGATAGGATGGAGCCAATGGATAGTGGGGACTTTTCAACAAGTGACAACCACAAGACCACAATTGTTGGAATTACTTCACACACACCTAGGATTTATTTTTCTAATGTTTTTCCTTGTTTATTATTCATAATTAGTCATTATCCAGTCTCCTATATTTTAGGGCAGAATATTCCACCTGTAGAATATTCTCTTTTAGTTGACACTGCAGTTTGACTAGTCGAGTTGAGTTTAGATGCTGCATTGGTTTTGTCACCATGCAACATTGGGATCATCACCATGATAATGTGCACTTGCCTTGGGATTATCACCAGACTGGTGCATTACCCTTGATTTCCTAAGTTAACTCCTTACTACTCTCTGTTCAGTCAGTTAACTAAAGACTAATTGACTAGTTAACTCAGTTAGGTTGTAGTTCACTCCCGTAACTGCCTGAGAGACTAGACTAGGTGGCAGTTTACTCCCGTAACTACTGGTGTGTGTCCAGATCACTCTAGACCACCACTATGGCTTATTCGTTACTCATGTATACTATATCTATTGTAAATTATTCACTCTTTGAGTGTGGAATACAATTAATGAGAATTCTTCCATTCTTTCTCTCCTTCTTCTTTCTCCAATTCTCTCTGCAAATGTGTGTATTATTGTTTAGCTAGATCTATTCTGTGCAAGTTCAACACATTTACATGGTATCAGAGCTGACAGAATGCTAAGAAAAATCTACACCAAATCATTTTTGCAGGTACTGAAGATTGAAGAACACATAAAGATGGAATCTATGTTTTACTCACCAACAATACTTCTCACACCTCATAACTATTTGGAATGGAAGCCAAAAAAATTTCTTCATCTTAGATGCAGAGGATTGTACCAAATAGTTATGGCAATGGAAGTGGAGCCTGATTCCGCCGATGAGAAAAATGATTTTCTCAATAGACAAGATATGGCCATAGGATTTATCTGCTTGTCTATTTCTCCTGAAATTCTCCACCAAGTATGTGATGTCACACAAGAATTCAGTACAAATTAATTATGGACTAGATTGGAGGTTCTATTTGGGAATAAAGAAGATTGTGAAGATTGCATGCAGGAGATTGGAAAGATAGAGCCAGAAGAGAAGCCATCAAAAGATCAAGTCTCTTATTATGAAGAGTCTTCTACAAAAGTATTTGCACAAAGTTGTATTCCATTAATTGAAGATGATGGCTACTCCATTTTAGATTTGTTTTCTGAAATTAATGTGAACTATATATGGCATCCATCTCAGGAGTCACATGCAAACACTTTTCCATGCGCAATGCATGCATCTCAGGAGACAAAAAGGGAGTCGTGCACATCAGACTCAATTCTGATATTTTATGAGACAAATTTTCAGAAACAAATTGGATATTTGAATTCCTCTCGGGAAAATGTCCAATTTCAAAAACAAATAGTCTGAAACGGAGTTCAAGAAGTGAAGTTATGATCATTTTAAAATCAAAAAAATTTCAGCATTTTTCCGGAAACAGCTGCACGGTTTTCAAAATTTCATCCAAACTTTATTTGGATATTTTTCATTGCAAGAAGATAAAGTGGATATTTGTGGACATATAAATAGTGCATATACTTCATTAGATCCATGCAAACATCTACATATTTAACAAAATCTTCAACGAGCACAAACTTGAACAATTGCGAGGTCTTCTTGGAGTGAATGACATGGTTGCTTAGCAATTGTTTTTTGTTCCTTCTCATTTTTATTTTTATTTTATGCATTGTANTTCCCATGAGGTTTTCCCTCTTTCCTCACTTCATTTCAGTGTATCTTTTGTATTTGGGTACCTAACATGGCCTCGTTGCCGGGACCCATTCTTTATTTTCACCATAGTGATGTTCAGGGGGGGTGTTGGAATTACTTCACACACACCTAGGATTTATTTTCTCTAAGGTTTTTCCTTGTTTATTAGTCATAATTAGTCATTATCCAGTCTCCTATATTTTAGGGGAGAATATTCCACCTACAGAATATTCTCTTTCAATTGACACTTCAGTTTGACTAGTTGAGTTGAGTTTAGATGTTGCATTGGTTTTGTCACCATGCAACATTGGGATCATCACCATGATAATGTGAACTTGCCTTGGGATCATCACTAGACTAGTGCAATACCCTTTCTTTCCTAAGTTAAATCCTTACTACTCTCTTTTCAGTCAGTTAACTGAAGACTAATTGACTAGTTAACTCAGCTAGGTGGTTGTTCACTCTCGTAACTGCCTAAGAGACTAGACTAGGTGGAAGTTTACTCTCGTAATTGTTGGTTTGTGTCCAGATCACTCTAGACCACCACTATGGCTTATTAGTTACTCATGTATCCTATATCTATTGTAAATTATTCACTCTTTGAGTGTGGAATACAGTTAATGAGAATTCTTCCATTCTTTATCTCCTTCTTCTTTCTCCAATTCTCTTTGCAAATGTGTGTATTATTGTTCAGCTAGATCTATTCTGTGTAGGTTCAACACATTTACATGGTATCAGAGCCAACAGACTACTAAGCAAAAGCTACACCAAATCATTTTTTGCAGGTATTGAAGATTGAAGAACACATAAAGATGGAATCTATGTTTTACTCACCAACAATACTTCTCACACCTCATAACTATTTGGAATGGAAGCCAAAAATTTTGCTTCATCTTAGATGCAAAGGATTGTACCAAATAGTTATGGCAATGGAAGTGGAGCCTGATTCGTCCGATGAGAAAAATGATTTTCTCAATAGACAAGATATGGCCATAGGATTTATCTGCTTGTCTATTTCTCCAGAAATTATCCACCAAGTATGTGATGTCACACAAGAATTCACTCCAAATTAATTATGGACCATATTGGAGGTTCTATTTGGGAATAAAGAATATTGTGAAGATTACATGAAGGGGATTGGAAAGATAGATCCAGAAGAGAAGCCATCAGAAGATCAAGTCTCTTATTATGAAGAGTCTTCTACAAAAGTATTTGCACAAATTTGTATTCCATTAATTGAAGATGATGTCTACTCCATTTCAGATTTGTTTTCTAAAATCAATGTGAAATATATATGGCATCCATCTCAGGAGTCATATGCAGACACTTTTCCATGTGCAATGCATGCATCTCAGGAGACAAAAAGGGAGCCGCACACATCAGACTCAATTCTGATATTTTATGAGACAAATTTTCAGAAACAAATTGAATATTTGAATTCCTCTCGGGAGAATGTCCAATTTCAAAAAAAAATCGTCTAAAATGGAGTCCGGGAAGTGAAGTTATGATCATTTTAAAAACAACAAAATTTCAGTATTTTTTCGGAAACGGCTGCACGGTTTTCAAAATTTCATCCAAACTTTATTTGGATATTTTTCATTACAAGAAGATAAAGTGGATATTTGTGGACATCTCAAAGGTGCATATACTTCATTAAATCTGTGTAGACATCTACATATTTAACAAAATCTTCAATGAGCACAAACTTGCACAGTTGCGAGGTCTTCTTGGAGTGAATGACATGGTTGCTTAGCAACTATTTTTTGTTCCTTCTCATTTTTATTTTTATTTGATGCATTGTAAC
>ML782800.1:660950-671450 GCA_009831015.1 Picea engelmannii
TTTGGGTACCTAACATGGCCTCGTTGCCGGGACCCATTCTTTATTTTCACCATAGTGATGTTCAGGGGGGGTGTTGGAATTACTTCACAAACACCTAGGATTTATTTTTTCTAAGGTTCTTCCTTGTTTATTAGTCATAATTAGTCATTATTCAGTCTCCTATATTTTAGGGGAGAATATTCCACCTACAAAATATTCTCTTTCAGTTGACACTTTAGTTTGACTAGTTGAGTTGAATTTAGATGCTGCATTGGTTTTGTCACCATGCAACATTGGGATCATCACCATGATAATGTGCACTTGCCTTGGGATCATCACTAGACTGGTGCATTACCCTTGATTTCCTAAGTTAACTCCTTACTACTCTCTGTTCAATCATTTAACTGAAGACTAATTAACTAGTTAACTCAGCTAGGTGGTTGTTCACTCCCGTAACTACCTGAGACATTAGACTAGGTGGCAGTTTACTCCCGTAACTGCTGGTGTGTGTCCAGATCACTCTAGACCGGCACTATGGCTTATTAGTTACTCATTTATCCTATATCTATTGTAAATTATTCACTCTTTGAGTGTGGAATACAGTTAATGATAATTCTTCCATTCAGTCTCTCCTTCTTCTTTCTCCAATTCTCTCTGCAAATGTGTGTATTATTGTTTAGCTAGATCTATTCTGTGCATGTTCAACACATTTACAACACTTTCATGACACTAAAAAACATATGATCCATATATTACCTATAATACCCTATGTTGATTCCCAATTGTATATCTACATATGTTTTACAGTCTGGTGATCCAATATGGTTTTTGGGCTAGTGTGCCTATTTATGTATTTTTGGGCCAGAGTGCTTGTGTGTGTTATTAGGTCAGAGAACTTGTATGTTGAAAGTTCGGTGAGACTAGCATTGTATATTATAATCACACTCATATATAATAATAAAATACATCATAGTTGTAGACCAAGTCAAACAAAAGAGTATTGGGTGCTAAAACTCCACTAGAGGGAAAAGGGGCTAAGGGCTTAAGGAAAGCGGAGAAGGCAAGGAATATAATGTTATATTCATGATTTCTAAGTCATAACTCATGTCATGATTTTATCCTAAGTTTCCTAAGGAGGGGAAATGAGTTCCCAAGTGGTGGAAAGATACTTCATTGAGTGCCACTTGTGAAAAAGAGAAAATGCATATAGAAATTTTGGGCTTAGTGATAAATCCATCATTTTGATCATTGTACTCGGTTATTTTTGGGTTTGGTTATTTTGGATGTGAGTTGAGGGAATCCATTGTAACCTTTTTTCCTATGAACCTTGTGAATCCTAGGTGGTATTTTGTTTCCCATTCTCCTTGGGTTTCCTTCGCGAAGGATGCAACCCTAGAGGGGAATTGAGTGGATTGGATTTCCCAGTGTCCGATGCCTAGAGTGTGTCTGGAGACTCCATTATTGTAGATATATTTACTGGAGCCACAAATTTGAGGAGTATTATCTAGCCTCTATTGGATACCTAGAAGGGAAGTGGGACAACTTGAGGGATTAAAGTTCAGAGAATGGGGTACACTTGTTTGGGTTGTGTAGGTTGAGGGGGAAAAGAGACTATTAATTGGAATTGATATAGGATATTGGTATCTTATACTATACACCATTTGTGTTGTTTTGATACCTTAGTTGGACTAGAAAGAGAGCCTTTTCCCTAGTGGATTCATAGCCTGATCTCGGGGGTGACCTGTTGTTTAGACAATTGGAACAACATTATTTATCGATGGGTGGAACATTTTAGGTCAACAACCAAATGGTAGAATTCTATAGAAAGACAAGTGTTATTCTTTTATGTGTTTTCCATTTATGTGTATAATGTGAATTTATAGGTGTTTAATTATGTTATGTTGTGCATGTGTATAATTTTTGTTTTATTATAAGTTATGCATTGAATAACATAAAGTTGGGGCTGCATAAACGTATCATATGTAGGGAATATTAATATAGTTTGGTATTAGAGCCCTACTTGGGAATAATTATGCATGGTATCATATAATTAATGGTCTAGGTTCAAGGAATTTTAAAAATATAGTATGGACAGAGTCATAGTTGTGGTATCAAATATCATATTGGAGGTATGGGTCTATTGCAATTTTGAATTTTCCTTCTGTTAGATTGTTGAAGGTAGATATAAAAAAGTTCAGTGGTTGTGATATAATAGGATGGGTGAGTGAGATGAAACATTACTTTTCCCTCCAGGGTATTGATGATGAACAAATAAAACTCCAAGTGGGTGTGTTATACTTGAATAATGGGTGCTATTAATGGTGGAAATGACACAAGAAGGAATATCAAGGGTACCTTTATTGAAACTGATTTGTGAAGGCTATATGTGATCAATTTGAAACTCATACTATTTTTTTGTGGACATTAAGCAAGTTGTGCAAGACTTTATTTTCTTCCCTCAAAAGATTAGCAATCATAAAAGAAGGTATGATGCATTTATCAAGGATTTTTTTATTTGACATTGTATTGTCAATTTATGAATACCAAGATGTAGAAAGGAGAAATGATTCAAGAATATTTCTCCCGAATCTAAGAAATTAAAGAATAGTTAAAAGCGATTGGAGACACCATATATGAAGACAAATTCGTAATGACGGCCCTAAATGGTCTCACAAGACCTTGGGATGATTTCATCCAGACGATATGTGCTAGAAAGGAGAAACTATAGTTTGAGAGCCTATGGGAAGAATGCATCCAAGAAGAGACAAGGGTAGTTAACCGTGAAGCACTACTAGCAAGGGATGATGATCAAGCCCTAGCTACTCATACAAAATGAGGAAGGAAGAAACCCTACCTCAAAAGGGAAACTCATAGAGAACCTCAACCATCAAACAAATTCAACAACCAAGAATCTCATCTAAGAAAGTTTCAGAAGAAAGGACAACGCAAGGGACGAGATCTCTCATCCATGCAATGTTATCATTGTGATAAGATGGGAAACAAGGAAAATTCTTGTCCAGTCAGAAGAGGAGAATACAAGAGGAAGCACAAAAGGCAACATGCCCACATAGTCGAAGATGAAGAACCACCTATGAAGATGATTAAGGACTATGTCTTGATCTCATCTCTCTCAGGATATGTATCACCTGGAGAGGACACATGGCTCATTGATAGCGGTGCATCAAAACACATGACGGGTAAGAAAAATACTCTCTCTTGTATTTTAGAAAAGAAGTTTTCTCAGAAAGTGACTCTTGGAGATGATTATCAATATCCCATCAAGGGAGTAGGAGAATCAAACTACAAGCTAGATTCAGAAAACTCAGTAACAATGAAGGACATACTCTATGTATCGGGCTTAAAGAAGAACTTACTTTCCATATCAGCTTTAGACAAGAAAGGATATAGAGTTGCCTTCATAGATGGAGAAGTTCTTATGTGGGCTAAGGGAGAAACCTTAAATGAAGAAATCGTCATCGGAAGTGAAGAAAATGGCTTATATAAACTGAAGGGTCACCCAGAAAATTCCATGACCCATGCCATCGAAAACTCATGCGAACTTTGGCATAGAAGATTATCCCACATCAACTACAAGGCGCTAACATACATATGCAAAGCTGTCACAGGTTTACCAAAACTCAAGGTCGATCAAGAAGGCATATGCAATGGATGTGCGCAAGGGAATAATATCAAGAACCCTTTTCCAAAGAGGGATAGCAAAGCAGAAGGAGTGTTGGAACTCATTCATTTAGACGTGTGTGGCCCAATTCCATCATCCTCCATTAGCAGACATGTATACTATGTATCATTTATTGATGACTATTCTCATAAGACCTAGATATATTTCTTGAAATCTAAAGATGAAGTATTCAGTAAATTCAAGGAATTCAAAGCCTTGATAGAGAATATTTCTAAAAGAAAGATTAAGATACTCAGGTTAGATAATGGAGGAGAATATACCTCAAAAGAGTTCATGAACTTCTACAGAGATGTTGGGATCAAGAGGGAACTCACTACTCCCTATAATCCTCAACAAAATGATGTAGCTGAAAGAAAGAACAGAACAATTATGGAAGTTGTAAAGACCATGATTCACAATCAAGATCTTCCTATGTGCTTATGGGCAGAAGCAGCAATGGTAGTTGTTTATGTGCAAAACCAATTATCCCATAGCGCACTTGGGTTCAAGACCCCAGAAGAGATGTTCACCGGAAAGAAGCCAGAGGTAAGACATCTCAAAATATTTGGCTGTCCAATGTTTATTCATATACCAAAAGAGAAAAGAAACAAGTTGGAACCCTCTGGAAAGAAGGTAATATTTGTGGGATACTGTGAGGTCTCCAAGGCCTTCAGAATCTACATACCTAGTCACCGCCATATTGAAATCAGCAGGGATGTGACCATTGATGAAGAAGCAACACTTAAGAAATCAAGAAGATGCCAGCTTGAAGAAGTATATGAAGAGGAACCCGTAAATCCAAGGATTGCAGAATCCGTGAGGGAAGTTCCCAGAACTGTAGAACCTGTAAGGGAAGCCATAACTTCCCCTGATGAGGAGACTCCTGAAGATCATGATATAACATAAGTTCAAGAACCTCCTCAAATGACCTTCTCCCATAAAAGAAAGTCTGCTTGGGCAAGAGAGTTTATTCAAGATGGAGAGAAGTATGGTGTTCCAGAAGGAACCTCGAGACAGGTGAAAAGACCAAATCCATTCTCCAGTTACATGGCTTTGATGTGTATTCTACTAGATGAAGAACCTACCTACTTTGAAGAAGCCATTCAAAAGAAGGAATGGGAAGATGCCATGACAGAGGAATCCCAATCCATAATAAAGAATGGTGTATGGGAAATAGTTCCCAGACCAAAAAGTAAGGATGTGGTGTCATCAAAATGGCTCTTCAAAATAAAACATGTTTTTGATCGAAGTATTGAGAAATATAAAGCAAGATTTGTCACTCGTGGCTTTTCCCATAAGGAAGGCATTGAATATGAAGAGACATTCGCTCCTGTGGCCAGATACACTTCGATCAAAACCATCATAGCTCTTGCAGCTAAGATGAAATGGAAGCTGCACCAGATGGACGTGAAGACAACTTTCCTGAATGGTGTTATCGAAGAGGAAGTGTATATAGAGCAACCCCAAGGATTTGAGTTTGAAGACAGGAAGTCTCATGTCTGTAGATTGAAGAAAGCCTTATACAGATTGAAGCAAGCCCCTAGAGCTTGGTATGGTTGTATAGACAGTTTCTTAACGAGCTTAGGCTTTACCAAGAGTAAAGTAGACTCAAATATCTACTTCAAAATTATGGATAATGAACCAATAATATTACTACTATATGTGGATGAATTATTCTTAACTGGAGAAGAAAAGCTCATCGTTGAATGTAAAAAGAGACTTGTCATAGAATTTGAGAAGAAAGACCTTGGCCTAATGCATTACTTCTTAGGTCTTGAGTTATGGTAGAGTCTGGAAAGGATCTTCCTTAACCAAGGGAAGTACACAGTCGAAATCTTAAAAAGATTCGACATGCTAGAATGTAAGTCCATGAATACACCCATGGAAACGAAGCTGAAGTTGTTGGTCGATACTTCGTTAGACTTGATAGATGCCACACTGTACAGACAGCTTATTGGATCACTGATGTACCTGACGAACACCAGACCAGACATTTGTTTTTCAGTGAACACCTTGAGTTAGTTTCTGGTAGAGCCCAGACGTGTTCACCTAGTGGCTGCAAAACATGTGACGAGGTACCTTAAAGGTATAATGGATTATGGTCTCAGCTATGATGGAGATCATGACTTCACATTGAGTGGATACACTGATTCAGATTGGGCAGGAAGCGTTGCTGACAGAAAAAGCACTTCCGGATGTTGTTTCAGTTTGGGATCATCCATGATCTCGTGGCAGAGTAGGAAGCAATCTAGTATTTCTCTCAGCACAGCAGAAGCCGAGTACATTGTCCCATGTTCTACTAGCTGTGAAGCTATATGGATTCGAAAGTTGTTGACTAGCCTATTTGACTTGAAGATGATAGCAACCGTGATTCTATGTGACAACCAGAGCTGCATAAAGATGACAAAGAATCATGTATTCCATGACAGGTCGAAGCACATAGAGACCCGCTATCATTTCATCTACGACATGGTACATAGAGGAGCCTTGAAGCTCCAATACATTAGCATGGATGAACAGGTTGCTGATGTGTTGACCAAACCTCTATCTCGTGTAAAGTTTGAACACTTTTTAGATAAGCTTGGTATAGTCCGAAAGGACCCTCCCTGAAACGGGGAGTATATATTTATTCCTTGCTTCTGACCTCGCTGTTAGATGTAAAGCAAGATGAGTCATTGCTTCTGACCTCGTTGTTACACGTAAAGCAAGACGTTGTGTGTCCCTTGCTTCTGACCTCACTGTTAGACATAAAGCAAGATGAGTCATTGCTTCTGACCTCGTTGTTAGACGTAAAGCAAGATGAGTCATTGCTTCTAACCTCACTGTTAGATGTAAAGCAAGACGTTGTGTGTTCCTTGCTTCTGACCTCGCTGTTAGACGTAAAGAAAGATGAGCCATTGCTTCTGACCTTGCTATTAGACGTAAAGAAAGACGTTGTGTGTATTCCTTGCTTCTGACCTAGTTGTTAGACGTAAAGCAAGATGATTCCTTGCTTCTAACCTCGTTGTTAGACGTAAAGCAAGATGATGATGTGTTCCTTTCTTCTGACCTAGTTGTTAGATGTAAAGCAAGATGATTCCTTTCTTCTGACCTTGTTGTTAGACGTAAAGCAAGATGATGATGTGTTCCTTGCTTCTGACCTAGTTGTTAGATGTAAAGCAAGATGATTCCTTGCTTCTGACCCAATTGTTAGACGTAAAGCAAGATGATGTATACCTTGCTTCTGACCTAGTTGTTAGACGTAAAGCAATATGTGACTGACACTGAGCTACCAGCTTAACAACTGTGACATTGAGCTAGTGTAGTACTGTGATGTGCCAGCCTAGTGCTGTGATGAGGTATCATTTTTACTGATACATATTGATGTAGATGATGATGGCATTCTTTCGAGAATGACGATATTGCCGATGAAGAAAACTTCCGATGACTCGTAAATATACTAGCCAATGTTCCAAGATGATATTGACAATACTGTCCTCCTGATGCCACTGATGATGTAGACCTCTCTCACCTGATGCTGTTAAAGAATACCCTTCTTGTTAAGGGGGAGTGTTGAAATAATGTAACTGCAAAGAGTATTGTTATTATTATTGATATATTATTTATGGATTAATCCCCATTGTGGATTAATCATGTCGGTAATTGTATTAGGACCAAATCCCGTTTTGTGGATTGGTCAACAGACAATTGTAATAGGAAGAATAAGAAGTTGGCCCCAGCAGTTATTATTGAGACCCAAAAATAAATAAAAGGTGGGTCTACCCACTTAGAGTGAGAGGTCAACCCTGCCAGTGAAGACCCTTCACACGTGCTAGTCTTGTATATATAGAGAGGCTAGCACCTCACTTTAACACACAACTCACTTGCTCATTCTTAAGAGGCAAGCTGCAACTTACCAGTTGGAGAGAGGAAGAAGAGTGGCGCATCTTTTGGAGAGGATTATCTATATTGGTTTGAGTTATCTCTTGACATTGTATTGGCAATTTATGATAAGGAAGTTTTTGCTAGGTTTTCTTCCCCTAGAGGGTTTCCCAGGATAAATGTTGTGTCTCTTGTGAATGTGTATTTCTCAGTGATATTGTTCTTATGTTGCTCTTATCTATTGAAATGAAAAGAACTATAATAATGGCATAAACATTAACAGAGTTGGCGTTCAACCATTTCAGCCCTAGTCAATTTTTGGACCTTTAGTGGAGAGAAGGAGTAGTGGGATTTACTAGTTTAGTGCGAGGAATAAAGGGGGGTTTTTGGTTTTGAGAAGAGACAACCTGTTGTGCTTCCTTGTCTCTTTTAGTATCCTCCACCCAAATCTAAGGTCGATCCATGAGGACATGGGCACGAATCTCATCCTTGAGGAGACTGATAAAACATTCTCGGAAAAAAACATCAGACATGCTCTCTATACGAAAATCCAGTCGCTCAAAAGAATATATAAACTCTTCCACTATTAAGATTGTTTCAACTTTCTCAAACAGCCTAAATAGTTTGTGTCAGTGTCAAAGCATTCATAAAGATCTGCCAAAAAGTGTGTCCAAGCAATATACCCTTGACGAGAATTTTTTCTCCATTGCCACCATTGCCAAGGTTCTTGATCTAGATGGAGAACACCATACCGGAGTTTGTCCAAATCATATGTAATGTTGTACAAAGAGAAATAATGTTCCATATGAGTTACACAACTAGTGGGATCTGAGCCATCAAATTTGGTCACATCCACTCGCAGAAGGCGTAGGTCACACTGAAAGTGATGGGGCTGAAAATTGTGGGAATGAGAGGAAGTTTCAACTTTGGTATGCAAAGGTGGGTCAGATAAAGGGGGATCTGCAGGGATATGTAGCTTGGTGCAGATCATCAAAACGACAAATTCAAGTTGGGTAGTCATGTCTTATTTGAGGTCTTCTTTGAGTTTCGTGACTGATGCGGCGAAAGAGGAGTGCATGTTTTGATTGATGGTGGCAATATTGGCAATGATATGTCTCACTTGTTGTTGGGTCTTTGTGGAATTAGAATGCAAGGTATTGAAGTGAGTTTCCAAGTCTTCTCTACGGGTATGGGCCATGATGACGAGGGAACAAAAATGGGGCGATCGGGGTCAAAACAATTTCTGAAAAATGATAGGTATGAATGTGATAAGGGAAAAGAGATAAATCCAATGGAATAGGTCTCAAATAATGGTGCAAAAATTTCCAGACTCATTTTTTTTTTAACCTGTGGAGTTATACTCTGGTCTAAAGAATAATGTAGTGATGAAATGCCCAAATTCTTAACCAAGAAGAAATGTGTAGTGATTTGACAACTCGAACACAATTGCGCGGCAATAGATCTTGTCTGTTTTATGTTTTGTTCCCGTCCCCAAGGGTTAGGTAATCAAGGGTTCTACAGAAAAGGGTTTTCCCTGTGCTATAGCTCTCTGATATATGTGTGGGGTCTAGTAGTAGTACTCGGCCCAATATCTCAGGTCACCAACTAAGGAGTATAGACCGTGCCCTTAGTCGTACTACCCGACTACCTAGGTACTAGAGAGTATCTTCCTGAGTGGTGTTCTCTGTGATACTATAGCAGTCAGGTTGTTGATTGGTTTATCTAAAGAAGGCTTCAGGAAATCAAGGTCAATCCATATACAAGTGTTTTCTGATGTGCTACCACTCAAAGGGGTACCAACAGGGGTTACAAGAGTGGCCAACAAATGTGATCTTAAGAACCACTTGTATTTACTACGTGTATGAATCCCTCAACCACAACTTTATGCACTTAACGACAGATCTTTGTAGCTTAAATATGTCGGAATATGTCTCTACCCTAAAAATAAATTAACCCACAATTTACTACCGAGGAAAGTGCTCTGATACCACTTATAATATTCCAGATATTAAAAATATGCATAACATAAATAATATATCTACAAATGGAATATAAACAACAATATAATGAGAAAAACACCACAATAACACTGAAATGATATCAAAATAACACCAGAAGGAGAAATTTCATTCTAAGAGCAATGTTCATAGGCCTCTTTGAGGGGGAAAACTCTAGACGAGAAGAGATATATTACAATAATATCCAAGCTAGGGTTCTCATACCCTCGACTCCTATTTATACTAAATATGTCTATCAAAAGAACCATCTAGAGGAAGATCCTTCTAGAAGTGAAAGCTTCTATTAGGTATTCTTTCATTCGACTTATTCTACCTTATTACAAGGCCTTATTAATATTGACCTTTGTTAAATTCGAATATATTTTTCTACATACATGAGGGGTTAGGTCCTTAACAGAATGCTTTATTAAAATAAAATATTGACTGACGCTGACAACGATCAAAAAACTATCATAGAATTACTTCTCATTCTCTACTTGCTTGTTGAAGACGACTTGTGCTCTGATGTGTGCTTCCTAAGGAAGGTTGAAGTCCTTCCTTATTGGTCCAATTACTCCATGTTTAGATCTGGAAGCATCCCTACTTTTGCCACCAACAGAGGGAACTTTCTCTACACTGTCTCGATTGTCATCCACTTGTCATGTCTCTGGAGTTTGACATTGTTGACCAACCAGGTAAGCAACATGATGTTTCTTGGAACGATCTAATGTTACTTCCAAGGAAGCTACGACTGGAGTGTGTTTCTGTAATAAATTATGAATGTCACTATGGTCAGCCCGTTGTTCTCGATGTTTATGTGCTTATCTTGATGTAGTCAAAATGAGAGGCATATATGTGGGCGCCCAATACTGAAATTCAAGGTAGATCTTGAAAGGTAAGAATTCAGTGGAAGAGTGAGTGGCCATGTTGTAAGGGTGTCACTTCTTCAAATCCAATATCAGGAGGTGTAATTATTTGGCGTAG
>ML782800.1:671620-693853 GCA_009831015.1 Picea engelmannii
AATACTGAAATTCAAGGTAGATCTTGAAAGGTAAGAATTCAGTGGAAGAGTGAGTGGCCATGTTGTAAGGGTGTCACTTCTTCAAATCCAATATCAGGAGGTGTAATTATTTGGCGTAGTGGTAGTAATTAAATTTGTTTGTGGACAAGGTCTAGGAGTGGTAAGTCACCGGGTGACCTTCCGTTTTACGCATCGCTCCAAGAGAAAATTGAGAGGAAATCACAAGTAAGGGATAACAGTCTTCCCACTCCAACAGATTTATGTACAGAGCCAGTGTCAAAATGGAAATATACAAAGGCATTGCCAAAATAGAGATACACGAGAAAAGATTAATAACCAGGAGTAACCGCGAGACTTTTTCGCAGGGAACACAGAGCCAAAATCAAAAAATGGATTGGTAGTCTTGGGATAACCGTCAGCTAGTCACATAGTTCTTTAATGAGGGCCTATACCTATTTTTCATAGTTAAGGCAAGGTGGCGGACCTCCGGTGGGGCACTTTAAGCACGCGATAGTGTCAAAGGAAATGTGTTTAGAACACATTAATTATCTTGGATGGTAGCCATTAAATCCTTTACAATCGTACCCCAGAGTATCCACCTCATATCCACAGAGTACTCATGATAAAAGACCACCCAGAGTTTCTCATATTAATCCTTACCTTCAGTTCTGGTTAGGGTTCCCTCACAACCATCGAATTCGGTTAACAGAAAGAAAACCCTATGCCAGAGTTGGTTCAGATAGAACTGACATGGAGGCATAAGTATTTGACTAGGATAACTAACCTTAGAGAACACCTTATAGATCATAAATCTCGCATGGGAGAACTGTCACACAAATCGAAATACATTTAATTAGCATCTCTCCCTATTTCCGAGGAAATCGTTCTGTCACCTCAGGATTCAAAGCTGATCATACATAGATACCCATGGTAAGTCTTGCGCGATTGGGGTATAAGTTATGGTGATATACCTATGAGCGTAAATAATTTGGTGAGGATAGAAGTTTTGATTATATTACGGTATCATATTCACATTCATATATAAATGTAATTAGTTCTCGTGGAGGTTGGTAGTATAGTTTATACGAAGCATCAATGTGATCTACCTTGTAATTGCAAGTAGATCCTTGATTGAGTCCAAATATATCCACCACCCTTGTGGTTATGTTAGGTATAGTCCCTTAATTCACCTTACTTAGAAAGAGAAGTTTGATATGGATCTTAATGAAGAAAATAAGTTTAAGTTCCCTTAAGAGAAAAGTAGAAAAAAAAAAGGACTTTTAAGGAAACATTACACAGTCAATCTAAGGACATTTCCCCCTCGACCTTCTAACATTCAGGACTACATTCGGATGTACTGTGAGGTCGGCATTGAGAAAGTAGGTTCTCAGGTTCCTATTCACAAGATCATGAGTCTGTCTTTGAGAGTGATCATGCTACTTATTTTTCATATTACTGGATATGTGGTCCTTGACCATGCTTCTCGGGAACACATGCATTGTGCTATTAAGTGCCAGGAGGAACAGATCTTTGACTAGAGTACGACCATGCTCACATGCATGAAGAGACAACTGACAGAGTGTTGGCTACGCAGCAACAGAAACTTTGGGTTTGGTACTATTTTATTCTCTTTCTTCGAGAGAGAGTGCCCAACCTTAGTCCTAGAGAGACTCTGTGGGGGAATGTGATCTCCTTCCCAACAGTATGCAAATGGGCATCATTTCTGCCACAATAGGGGGGATGGAGGACCATAGAGGCCTTCAATGACACATTTTCTTACTAGTGGGCATGACAGATTTCAACAATAGAGGACTACGGCTATGTTGGAATCAGCTTTTCCAGAGATCCGTACATGCCCATGCCTCCCTGAGAGGAGCAAGGAGAGATAGGTAACATGTTATTTAATGTTATTTAATTTTATTAATTGTTTTTATAATATATAATTTGTATGTTTTTATTAGAGTATTGGCTTTCATGTATCTGTTATGTACATATGTGGGACTAGTGCGCACGATAGACTTTGTGAGGACTCAATGACATCCTTGACCAGAGGCGGGACCAACAGCAGCAGGTGGACAAATAGTCGTAGGGGGGCATCCAGTCGGAGAGGCTGAGTATTTTTTAGATGGGTGGAGCACAACCTCACCACTCTCACTCATATAGTACCCATGGCCGAGATCGAGGATCTCACGCCTTCTATGCAACCTCATGTAGTGGTGGTTCCATAGACTTGGGTCCAACTCTTCTGAAATTTATCCAACGTCGTCATTCACTATAGCAGGGGAAATAGGCCCCCATCTTATAAATCCTAGACTTTTATGTGCCGAGGGAACCATTGTATATTTTTTGAGGGAATAAGCCCAATTTTGCATACCGAACCTTATTTTTGAGATGTTTGTGCCCACCTATGTACTCTTGACACTTTTGATATCTATATATATATATATATATATATATATATATATATATATATATATATATATATATATATATATATATATATATATATATATATATATATATATATATATATATATATATATACATATTATTTGTGTTATGGATCACATTTTTTACAAATTTATGTACATGTGTATGTGTGTGCAACATGCCAATCTAATACTTGATTAGCTAGAGTATCTGTCATGTGATTAAATCTCCTAGGAACATGGATATACGTAATGTAATCAAAATAATGTTCTAAGAGACGTACCCTAAGGAAATGTCGGTGCAAAGTAGGATCATAAACGCAGTAAAATCCATTTAACTTGGACACAACCAATTGAGAATATAATTAGACCTGAAGGTGTGAAATCCCATGCGACAAGGCATCACGAAGCAAATCTATCACTATGTTGTACTCGATGACATTTTTTGTGGTGTCACCTAGAAAAATACCTTCGGAAGATAGTAACTGGCCTTCAGGTGTGAAAATCACCCAAGCTATGGAAGCAAGCCTCCGAGTGTGTCAGCTAGAGCCATCTAGGAACCCAAAGAACACCTTTGATTCACTTGAAATCTTCCATAGTGAAAAAGAAAACATAAATAACTACACATCCATAAAACAAAAAGTCAAAAAAATGTATAAGAACTATACATATTTACAAGAAGTCACCCAGGTGACCAATCTAAGAGTAATACTTCTTGAGGTAGAGCCCATTTCTAGGCACCACCAAGGAATTTCCTTCAAATTCAACTAGACAGTAAGCGCCCTTATTTAATACCTCTTTCATGATGAACGATCTGAACCACATGGTTTTGAACTTTCCTACCCCCAGGGGATCTTTGTCTTGATCATAGACCAGGACAAGATCGTCTTTGGATAAAATACGAGGACAAATAGACCGATCATACTGACACTTGAATCATTGATTATGAGCCTCATTGGATGATGCTACATCACAACGTTGCTCATCGAGCTTCTCGAGACATAATAGGCATACTTCAAGCGGTGAAGTGTCCGACAATAATTCCACTGCAAACTTTAAAGATGGGATCTAGCACTTAATAGGCAAGACTGATTCCAACCCGTATACGATTTGAAAAGGTGTGAAACTAGTGGCATCCTTTACAGACATTTGGTAGGCCGAAAACGTCGCGTAGAACATCAAATGCCAATTTGACTTGGCATAATTGATCATCCACTGAAGAATAGTCTTGAGAGACTTATTCACAACTTCAACCTGACCATTCTCTTGTGGGTAGTAAGGTGATGAATTTTCTTGCCTCAACCCGAGCTTTGATGTTAAGTTGGTCATCATTTTCTTTTGGAAATGATTTCCATGGTCAGTGAAAATATCCTTTGGGATGATGAACCTTGCTACTATCTGGTTAAAAATTAAAAGAGTTATTGTTTCTCCATCATTGTTAAATGTTGGCATAGCCTCAACCCACTTTGTGAAGTGGTCTACCACTACGATGATGTAACGATGTCCCCTGGATGAAGTCGAGTGACATGTAGTAAATTCAATCCCCCACTTGGTGAAAGGACCAACAACAATGATAGGAAACATGGGATCAGGATGGGCCTACATCTTCCGAGAGAATATCTAACATGGGTGTCACTTCTTTACTGCCTCAACGCAATCCTTTATTAACGTAGGCTAGAAGTAACCAACACATACAATATTTTGGGTTGTTTCCAACCCAGAAAAGTGACCACCACATGCTCTAGTGTGGCAATCGTTCAAAACGAGCTATGCTTCTTTATGGAGAAGGCACCGACGAAGAATGCAATCTACACCTCGACGATACAAAGTGTCATCAAGTATGAGATAGTTTCATGCATGATGGAGAATTCATCGACGGTCATCGTGGGAGGAAGAAGTAGGGCACTTCAAAGTCTGGATATATACTATTATATATCCATACCAAGGGTCTGAAGATGTGTCTAGAAAAATATCTCCTTTGATAGGCGATTTTTCGGGCGTGACATCACTAGACTCGACCAAAAGTTCTGAAATAAGTTTGGTAAAGACCAACAACTTTTTGGATTTCGCAGAAACAAAATCCAAGTCAAATTCTTAGAGGATTACAATCCATCTACTGATATTTTCTCCAATGATCCGTTGTGTCAACACATATTGGAAAGGGTTCACAATGACAATGACAGTGTTCTTGCGAAGCAAAATGTAATGACGGAACCACTAGAAAACATGCATTCTTTCCAAAGCAAGCTTCTCAACATGGGAATAGTTGAGTTCCAGCCCAACCAGGCCTCAACTCAAGTAATAAATAACATGCTCCTCGAGAAAATCATCCGCTTGAACCAAGACCATGCCGATGGTCGATTCTGTAGCATCCAAGTACAACAAGGAACTGTTATAATCGAGAGGACGGAGCAGAGGGGCAGACGTAAGGGCATGTTTCAATGCTTTAAAATAGCACTGATAAGTTTCGTACCAACAAAATGGAACTCTCTTTTTCAACAGACGCATAAACCCTTTAGTGATCTCAGCGTAATTTGCAACAAAACGCCGAAGAAAGTTCACTTTCCTTTGTAAGCTCCGAAGCTAGTGTATTGTGCACAGGGGAGGTAATTGAACTATCGCCTAAACCTTGAGACGATCGACCATGATCCTTGTTGTTGAAACAATGAAACCTAAGAGATGACCTGACGTCACGCAAAAACTGCACTTGTTAGGATTCAGGGGAATCTGATAGTAGTGACATCATTCGAAGATTAGTCAAAGGTGTGCTGGATGATCAGATCTCTTGCAAGAGCATGATGCTACATCATCAAGACATGCCTCGACTATATGTCTAAGGTCGTGGAAAGAAAACGACATGGCCCACTGAAAAGTGGCTCCAACATTCTTCAGGCCAAAAGGCATCTTATGATACGTGAACATACCCCAAGGACAAATAAAAGTTGTTTTTATGTTGGTCTTCAGGTTTGATCTCAATCTAGTTATATCTTGAAAAACCATCCATAAATGAAAATACCTCGCAGCCTGCACATTCATCGACAATTTGATTGATGAATGGGGTGGGAAAATTATCTTTCAGACATGACTTGTTCAAGTCACGGAAGTCCATGCACACGCAAATCGTACCCTGCTTCTTGTTAACTAGAACAAGGTTTGACACCCATTCCGTCAACTACATGGGGTAGATAAAACCATCTTTAAGAAGTTTCTCTACTTCAGCCTTAATTGTTTTATCTTTCCTAGGATTTATCGGATGAAGATTTTGTCGGACCGATTTGGCATCAGAATAAGTCGTCATTTCATGTTAGACAATTATTGGGTCTATTCCTATCATCTCCTCGTAAGACCAGGCAAACACATCGCAGAATTCCTTAAATAACTCTATATAAATTCGAATCACTTCAGGGGAGCACTTTGCTCCGACGAAAAAAAATTCCACGACGCCAGGGGTACTGAAGATATCTATGGGAATTGATACTCGTTGAATATTACCCTTGGCATAAACTGCATGTGTAGCGAGAGGATTAATAATACAAGAGCTATCTCCATTCACAGTCAAAACAAATTCACTTGCCTCTACTCTCCTTAACTCTAGGAGGAAGTAAGATCTATGATGTAGATCATCCCAAGGTCTATCTAGACCAATCAATGCCTCAAGAATCGCCTCTTTTGAGCGAAAGACCAAGTCTAAAGGATCTATAGTGTAAAGGGAACCTTGAAGCCAAATAGGCCCAAGAACTAGATGTAACTCATGTGCGGGAGTTAGATCAGGGTCAACCAAATATTGTTGGACAATGTTGTACGCAAATTCAGCCACGAACAAGGGCATGGACATGCCACAATGCTCTGTCCCTTCTATCGAAGTAGATGGGGAAAGAAGATTCAACGGATCGTGAAATTAAGTTGTTTGAAAGGATGACATTTGAATTTTTTTATCCATAGGCTAGTTGGGGGAAGCGGATATAAGGTGACATCGCCAGAAGGTGGCGGGTAATCGAAAGTACCCATCAATGATGGACACAAACCAAACCCTAAGTTGACGGTGTTGGGCTGAGGATTATCAATCATCGGGACGATGGATTCCCCCGATGAAGGGTCAGGACGGGAAAAGGACAACTCGTCAATGGTCATAATTTGGCCCTCATGTGGAAACAACAAGAGCCAAAAAATTGTAGCAACCACTGCATGCATTGCATAGGTCCAACTCCTCCCTAACAAAAGGTTGTAGTCGAGAGGCGCATCGACCACTTCAACTTAGACGCACACGATATTTACTCATAACTGCATGGGGAAAGAAGGAATGATTCCATATGTTATGAATGACCGACCGTTGAACATCGTAAGAAACGTAGGCGACGTAGACAAACCGGGATGTCCAATGGCCTTCCAACACACCAGTGACATCACGCAAGTCGAGGAATCCGCGTCAACCACTGTATGGAAAATGTTTCAAGTAAATGATTTCATGGTGTAAGCCACTACTATCTGAAACATAACGTGGTAGGGGAGACAGGGTTTCAATTTGGTTGGATCGAGATTGATCACTCCCGGGTTACAAGTCTCAACTGATCCCAAGGTGGATAACAAAGCCTTTTTCTAGGAAGGGAAACTTTGGAGGACTTCCAAAGAAGACATCGCACAAGGGGTTTCTGCCAAATATTCCACAATGGAGTAGTTCTGGGAAACCCTCACGTTCGTATTATGAGAACCTTTCTTGAACTCACCTTTTGGGATGTGTGTCATTGTTTCTCCCATCATCTTCTCAATTTGGAGAGAAATCAGTGGGTTTGTTCCTTCTTTTCCCTTTTCAAGAGATTTCGATATGCCATAATCTTGGGCCCTGGTCATTATATGAGCCTCAGCTTTCATCATGTAGACATTCATGACCAGGTTATTACTGGTAGACACGAGGGGTCCTTGAATTCCCCCTTCTACACTCGAGGATGTTGAAGCTTGAGCCATTTTTTGCCCATGTGGAAATGGGTTCGCCAGCACAGTAGGATGTTGTTGCGCCAATAGCTTATGAGCTTCCACAAGTCGAGGGAACAAATGAGTTGGTTTGTCCTCCGTGCAAAGGTTACATGGATACATCAACTTCCTCTTCTCCGTTTTTCTCCCACCAACATTGTTATTAGCCATTTTTTCCCCTTTACCCTTCTTTTTTTGTTGTTTCTTATTTTCTTCGGGTTGTTGGTTTGCCTTCGGGTTCATTGAATGCACACTGTGTACATCTGAAGTTTGGGTAGGTGGAATAACTGAACCTAATCTCTGGATGGCCGCAACCTATTATATCTACAATTGTTGCAATTGATTTGACAACATATCAGTCGACTTTTCTTGTATTGATCCCACAATACCATCGACATGGGGTCCAGAATTTTTATTTTCCTTGTCGAGGATGGATCGTGGCACATATGGAAAAATCTCATGGAGCATGCCGGATAGAGAGTAGACCAGTTCAAGGTGTTATGCTCTCATTATCTCCTCCTCTAAAAACAATGAAGAAGTTGCTACGTCCTTGGAGAGACAAGGCATCAAAGACTTCAAGAACAACTCCAGCAAGAAATACAGTGGGACCTAGACCTTAATCAAGCTCTTCTGACGCCACCATTCTTGGATGTGATCAGAGATATGGTCGGACTCAATCTCCTCAAAGTTGGCCAACAATTCAGTGCCGACATTGTATCTCATGGGTAACTGGAAATGGTTCAATAAGACCATCACCAAGTCGTTAAAGTAAGAATACCTTGAGCAGTCGAGCTCAATATACCATTTCATGGCACCCTTAACAAGAGAGCGTTGAAAAAGGTTCAACTGGATGAAGTCGTCTCGCAGTTAGTTTGATGAGCACCATAAGTGTAAGGTTGTCACGTGATCACCTGAATCTTTGTCAGGATTTCCTTCAAATTTTGGAATATTCGAGGGAAACTTAGTTAGCATGGGAGGCCAACGCAGATCATGACAAATTGGGTCCTTGAGCAACCTTGAAAAGTCTATAAAATGCAATGTTTCCAGAAAAGGTAGTTTAGGTTGAGTAGTATGTACGAGAAAAAGGAGTCCTGGAGTTTGACTAGCACAAGGTTGCCAGAAAAAGTTGAATTGTTGGCCAGGGTTTTAGTACAAACCGTGGCCTTGACCAGCGTACGAAAACTTTTTTTTTTGGGATATCATCAGCTGACTCTCGTAATTGGATGACATGGCTTGGGCAGAGATTTCTCCCTACGTTGTGTTCCAAGGATTTTGGAAGGGGTTTCCCCCAGCCAATATGATGGGCATAGGTAATGAACCCTTCTCGGGGTTCCATTGACCATGGAAGGGGTTACCCCAGACTAACATCCCTTGTGAGGGAACTGATCCCTACCAAGGATTCCAAATTCCCTAAGAGAAGAAAACTCATGTACTTTCTCCCTCTGTAGGAAT
Organism: Picea engelmannii; assembly: GCA_009831015.1. Taxonomy (NCBI): domain Eukaryota; kingdom Viridiplantae; phylum Streptophyta; class Pinopsida; order Pinales; family Pinaceae; genus Picea; species Picea engelmannii. The sequence goes on from ML782800.1 coordinate 680,470, forward strand.
AGTACCTTGCACGTGGTTATGTTTCCAAAAATCGAGGTTTCCCCCAACCGAGACAAAAGCCAAAGAAAAAGCATTGTTCCCAAATGTGTCGAACAAAGAGAACGACATATATCCCACCAGCACAGTGTAAGATGAAGGTCCTAAACTTCCTGCTCCAAACAAGTTGTAATTAGCATTCGAACCGATCGGTTGCTGGAAAGCACCACGGAGAGAGGAAGACGGAGGAGGTATATGACCCCCACCATAAGGGATAGCATTAAAGGGGACTGATGTTGCCTTGGTATACCCTTGCATGGGAGCGTTTGAGCTCCCTTTCTCCATACGCATGGTCTATAAGGTGGAGTAGGTAAGGACTGAGCTCGAATCGAAGTCGGGCATCCCATATGAGAATGGAGGGCTCGTCACACTCTGTGTAAATGGAGCAGTGGTCGTCATCGATGATGGTATCAGACCACTACCCGAGCTAAAGGGAGTCGATACCACTATGGAGTCTTCCCTAGGTACCGCGGTATACCCTCGCAGTCACCTGAGTAAGTCCCTAGAATATGGGCAACTGATTTTCCATCTCGTAGTCAGTCACCAGGAGGGTATAGTAGACAGTCAGACAGATCACAATGAGCAGGATAACAAGTCTGAAACCTATTGAGGGTGTCAAAAGAAAGTGTTATGGGAGACAATAGAGGATCTCAAATGGATTCGAGGTCCGCAAAGCTCCGTAGGAAAATGTAGTCTATAGTACTCCCACGAGAGATCCTCAATATGTGTTCCCCACTCCATTTAGTCTGGATTTGGATGGGTTATCTCCACTACCTTTCCTCATGCGACCTCATGTTTAGCCCATGTGTTAGAGGGGGGTCCCAGAAAATTTTTATGACACTGGACTTTAACACTCCCTAACTTTGACTCCAATGTTTGTTTAATGACCTTGAAGAGTTTCCTCTCCAACCTAATTCAAGGCCCTAACCCTAAACTAGTTGGTTGACCCTACAAACATAAAACGTCTAGTTAAATTTGTATTATGCGTTCTTTTTAATGGCTTGATTTACTCAAGGGATATGGCAGTGAAAATAGTGATGTTATAAGAGACGAAAAAGAGGAGAAAATACAAAACTTGAAAGTAAAATTACTTCTAATCCAAAAGCAAAGTTTTACAACAAACGCTTTGTAACCAACTTTTCTTTAACTAACTTTTTCAAGATCTTGAAAAGAAAACCTAAAACGTATTTTTGATTGAATACAAGCTAGTTGTGTTTCAACAAATCAATAAAGAACTTAAAAATAGACTCTTTTTCCTTTTTATCAAATAACCAACTCTAGCTATTTTACCAAACTCAAAAGATTTTTCTTTTTTTTAAATGCCTTAAAGAGAAAAACTGAAATAAATCTTTTTGTTTTTTCAAAGAAAGTGAAGGGGGTAAAAAGAACACTAAAACAAGACTAAAATAGATCTTTATCCCACTGTGAATCGCAGGGAATCACTCAAGAAACCAAGAAGGCATATCTATAATTCGAAAGATTTCTTAAAAACCTTTCAAAAGTAAACACAAGAAACTCAAAATACAAGTAAACTGAACTCTAACCCAGGATATGGCTATAAAATAGAGACTCTGCATTGATCCAAGAAAATCATGAGAAGTTTGAACTTCAATCAAGAAAGAGGCAAACTCCCTCTTTTTCAAAAACTTTCTTGAAACAGAGACATGGGATGTTGCATCAGTAGCTAGCGTATGTATGCAGGTTGTTTACTGAGTAGAGAGTGTATGTACGGGGGCTGACTCAAGACAGGGTGCGTACACCTCTGTATCTTTCCAAAAAAAGAAAAGATCAGACACATAGGGTAGGGACAACTAGTATTGCACCTGAAGCTGACCAAAATCCCTTGATAGACTCAAAAAACTCAAAGAAACTTGAAAGGAAAACAAACCAATCAAACAACCCAAAATCCCTTAAAAAACCCTAGAGGCTTCCCCAGTATGGTCGCAAGTTCTTCTAGCGAGAGAAACCCCCCTTTAACTACACCAGGGTTCAGAATGTAGGCAAATCGATTAACAATCTAAAATTTAATTAATTATCTATACTACCCCAAACATACCAAAACTAATATAAAGAAAGCAAGGAAAAAGGAGATCGGGTAACTATACCTCTAATCCCACATCTGGTGATGACCTTCTCGCACTTGGAAGTTCCACTGACTACATGCTTCCTCCCAGGGATGACCTGCATCCAAATATTGACAGATAGAGAACTACAAGCATGTTATTCCATATATAAGTTAGGGTTAGATGTTAGAATATCAAGCATAAATCAATAAAAGTATTCAAGACACCATCATTTGGGAAAAGAAAATGTAATTCTTTTATTAATAACACAAAGATTATACCTTTACAATCTAAGTCGGCCACCGTTCCATGAACATGGTCTGGGATCCTCTTCACCAAGCTCCAAGTGCACCTTGTATGAACTTCTCCTCTCAAACTTATGATCTCTTCTAGGGAAGTGAATGGGTTAAATGGAGGAAGAAGGGGCTAATGAGGGAATGCTAAGGAAATTTCTCACAAAAGGAAAAAATATCTTGGGCAAGGAGGGAAAGATAAATGGGGTAGAGTTTCAATGTTCTTATGCTTAGATGTGAAATGAGACCCCAAAACCTCCTTTTATATGAAAAAATTATGGTTATTCGGTTGGGTGACGGGTTATAGCAGGTAGATTAGTTGGGAAACTACTAATAGTCCATCAATTTCAACGAATTCCTTGTAACTTTTTATTTTTTGCAATTTTTGCAAGTATATGCGGATTGCAATGGTGCAACATATGTATGTATGTGAGATGTAGTGGTGCAACAAGCATATGTACGCAGGAAATAATGGTGAAGAGCATGCACATCTTCTAAAAATTGTTTTTTTAAGAAGATCTAGTTAACAATGCTTTGGAAAAAAATGCAGGTAAGAGGGCCAAGACCATGTATGCATGTGTAGAGAAATTTAGGGTTATAACACTTTGGAGCCTTAGAAATGGAGCACCTAGGTCATATTTTCAGCAAGGATGGTGTATGGATGGATCCTAAGAAAATTGAAGCTATGCAAGATTTCCCTCACCCCAAAAATCTTAAGAGCTTGCGTGGTTTTTTGGGTTTAATGAGCTATTATCGGAAGTTTGTCCGGAATTATGGAAAATTTGTAGCTTCTCTCACTGCTCTCGTTAAAACGAATGCTTTCACTTGGACTCTCGCTATTGATCACTCTTTCCAAGACTTGAAAGACACTTTGCGCTCGACCCCTATACTATCACTTCCAGAATTCACAAAGGATTTCATATTGGAATGCGATTCTTTTGGGAAAGTAATTGGGGTCATCCTCATGCAAGATGATAGGCCTTTGGCCTTCACTAGAAAAATAATTTCGGAGAGATATTTGGGCCAATCCAATTTTGAAAAGGAAATGTTAGTTATTCTTCATGTTGTGTATCTATGGTGTCCTTATCTATTGAAACAACTATTCCAAATTAAAACTTATCATCAAAGTCTCAAATATTTTCTGGAACAACTAATTTCATCCCTGGAGAAACAAAAATTGGTGACCAATCTATTTGTCTAGGATTATGAGATCATTTATAGGAAGGGAAAGGAAAATGTAGTTGTTGACAGTCTTTCCAGGAAGTATGAAGAAGAAGGGTCAATTTTCTCCTTCTCCTTCATTATAATAGATTGGATCCAAGATGTTCGTCAGGAATGGTGGCAAGACCCCACAATTTATAGCATGATCCAACAATGAGAACAAAATTATCCAGCTGCTCTAGGGTACTCTTGGTACAATGAATAGATTCTCTACAAAGGTCATTTGTATTTAAGAAAACAGATGCAAATTAAATCCACGGTTCTTTCTGAGATTCATGCTTCACCCACAGCTCAACATTTAGGTTTTATCAAAACCTATGAAAGGGTCAAACATTATTTTTTATGGGATGGTATGAAACAAGAAATCCACATATTTGTGGTTGAATGTGAGGTCTTTCAGCAAAACAAGGGAGAAACAATCAAATCTCCAGGGACACTCCAACCACTTCCAACACCCCCTACTATTTGGAGAGATATTTCTATGGATTTCATTTTTGGCTCACCTAAATTGGGAAATAAATCATTTATCATGGTGGTCATCGATATTATTTCCAAATATGTTCATTTTTGTTCTCTTCAACAACCATTCACCGCATCCACAATGACTCAAATATTCATGGATAATATCTTCAAGCTTCATGGCATGCCTCATTCTATTGTCTCTGATAGACATTCAAGTTTCACCAACAATTTTCAACAAGAATTGCTTAAACTATAGGGCACCCAATTTCATCTCAGCACATCCTATCATACATAGATGGATGACCAAAATGAAGTTGTAAACAAGTGTTTGGAAACATATTTGAGGTGTTTTACATCTTAGATGAAAAATCGGTGGGCTCAGTGGTTACCCCGAGATGAATGGTGGTACAACACATCTTACCATATTGCTACTCAAATGACTCCTTTTGAGGTAGTATATGGCCAAAATACACCTTCAATTCTCTCCTGCATGCCTAGTGTTTTGCAATTTCAGGAGGTTGAAAAATATATTACAATCTGAGAGGCTATTCTTTGTTCCCTCAAAGAAAATTTTCTCATGGATCATAATCGCATGAAGAAACAAGCATATCAAGGTCATTTCGAATGTCAATTTGCTAAAGGGGACCAAGTGTTTCTTTGAATGCAACCTTATAAGAAAAATTCTCTCAAAGATGAACACTATCAGAAACTTTCTCCCATATTTTATGGTCCCTATATAATTCTCAAGCGAGCAGGATCGGTGGTATACTAGTGAGATCTACCCAATCAATATAAGATCCATCCTATTTTTCATGTCTCATGCTTAAAGGAGGTGATTGGAACTAAGTTTCAAACTAAAACCAATCTCCCTAAGTTGGATGAATAAGGTTCTAACTGGTTTCAACCACAAGCAGTTTTGGACCAGGGTGAGCGTCGACTTTGTCACCACACCATCAAGGAAGCGTTAATCCAGTGGAAAGATACAACTATATAAGACGCCACCTAGGATTCGACCACCATTCTACAACAATTTCCTCATCTCAAGCCTTAAGGACAAGGTTTTTCTTTAAAGGGGAGGGCATGTTAGGGACCTAACCTATGTAACCCATCACATAGGTAGAATAGTATACTTACCATGTAATAAAAGTCGATATTAATAAGGCCTAGTAATAAGGAAGAATAAGTCAAATGTAAGAACACCTAATAGAAGATTTTGTTTCTAAAAGGATCTTCCTCTAGATTGCTCTTTTGGTTAGATATATTTAGTATAAATAGGATTCGAGGATATGAAAATTTTTGTGTTGAGAATTATTGTAATAGAGCACTGCTCTGTTGGAGGTTTCCCCCTCAAATAGGCAAGGGAACATTGTTTCCTATCAATAAAGGTATTATTTTGGTGTTGTGGTTTCATATATTATTGTTCCTTTGTTATTCTCTGAAGTATTTATGTTTTTGACTATTATAATAGATCTGGTACCTTACAATGATAGTGATAAAAAATAATCATTAGTATAATAAAATTAATTGATCAATATGCAATGTTTGTTGGCATGTTTGCAGGAAGAATGTGCTTGTCATTGATGGCAAGAACAACAACAAACCAAACCTTGAGAGTGCAGAAGACGAGAAAGCTCAAAAGAGATAGCGGTTTCCCGAAGTGAAGACGAGGTCCAAGAGACGAACTCGTAGGAGGAGCAAAGGTCGAGACCTGTGAACACTTAGAAAATATTCTAAGTCGAAGATACCGGAAGTTCAGGAAGAAGAGAGACAATGGTCGTTGGATCGAACACTATGAAGAATATGGATCGTTAGATCAGAGTTCAAACAAGAGGAACGAGTGTGCAAGAGAGGAACAGATACCATCCATTGGATTTGAGTGCAAAGGACCATCAACCGTTAGATCCAGTGCATTTGCAAGGAGGATAATCTCAGGAGGAATACGCGACAACCGTCGAATTGAATTAGTGGAAGGATAGGATAAGCGAGGTAAAATATGAGATCTCGATCATCCGAATACCCATCAGCTATCGGATCAAACCCGAATTACATTCATCCGTCGGATCATTTTAAAGTTGAAGGATAGGATAAGAGGGGCTAAAGGGTTGAGAATTTGATTATCCGAATACTCGTCGGTCGTCAAATCAAACCTGAATTCCCATCAGTCGTCGAATCATTTTCGAGTGGAAGAATAAGATAAGAGAGGAAAGATCTGAGATCTCATTTATGCGAATTTTCATCAGTTGTTGGATCATTCTAAGTGGAAGGACAAGATAATCTAGAAGAGATGCATCACAGGCAGATCGAGCCGGTGATATGATATATTGATCAAATGAACAACATTCATTTCGGGTATAAATATTTGAGGAGGTTAAGCTTCAGAAAAATCTCACCTCAAGAATTTCAAGTTTGATATTTGAAATACCCAAAGCCCGAAGATCTGGAGAGCCAAAATAAATCCTCAACCGTCGGATCATCCGAAGTGAATTTCAACCATCGGATCATTCTAAAGTGGAAGGAAATGATAATTTAAGAAAAGGATGCGCTAATCTCAATGACTAATAATTGGGGACTCAGATCTACGATTGACAGGGAATATCGGACCCCCCCCCCCCTCGAACTTTCTACCTTTAACTGTGGGGGCGGGTCCAAGTTGGTGGTATTTTCCATGTGGGACCCTCATACATGTCACCTTCCTGTTAACTCAAACCCCCCTCGCTCATTTCCACTTACTACCTAATCCCCCCTCCGAGTAAACCACCAAACCAGTCATACATACTGCCTCCATGCTCTGACGTCACACTCCACTACCAGGCTTTGCCTCCACACCCCACTAAACTACCTACACGTCTCACCCACGTCAACAAATATTCCATTTCGGGAGATATCCAGTCAGAAGAAACGAGAAGTTCAGATTTGAAATCTCTGAAGTCCGGAGACCCAAAGGAGATATCGATTGTTGATACAAGAGGGACACGCTTCAGTGGATTGTCAACTCCAGAATTTTGGCATATGAGAAAAGAGATGTTGAAGATTTGAAACTCCCGGAACCCGGATCATGAAATAAATTTTAGCCATTGATTTAGGAAGGGTAGATCTGATCCGCAGACTTGAGAGGAGATATATGAACCATTATTTCAGGAGCGTTGTCAAGACCGTGAGATTGACGGTCCCGTCGCATTGAGAGGCTAGAACATGCTCATGTATTAATTTTTCATGAGCGGGCCGCAATCAAAACCACGGTATCGCCAAAGGAATATGTGGAGCTCTTTGGTGAATTGTGGCACGAAAAGCGGGTTGCCCTCAAACTGCCTTTGGCCGCACCCACAATCGTGTGGTCACGTGAAGTTCATCGCCCAAGGTCATATAGAAAAAAGAAGCTAGCGCTCACTTGACCAAGATTGTGAAGCACCTTTTGAATAGGCGCCTGGTCACTGCCAATGGTCACGTGAAGGAAGGGGCTTACAAGCCAAAGATGCAAAAAACGACTGACTGTAACTGCCAGAGAAGCGAAAGAATCTCAGGATAATGCCTACTGATCATGAACCGATTTTGTATAACCTCCAGAGAAGACAAAGAGTTCGAATGATGATCAGGCAGATGACTCGATGTGTGAAAGACATGCAGAACAGAGAAGATAGGGTGCATTTTTTCGAATGTGATGCATGTGTGTAGGAGTAGAATTTGTGCAATATTTGAAGTGGATATCAGAGGCGTTCTGTAGAGAATGGAGAGGCAGGACAAAGAATTATATGGAGAAGAGAATCTTAATACAACAACGTCATGTGCAGAAGTAGAACAGAGCATAGAAGTTGAAGTAAGCAGAGGAAACATAGAGTTGTAAAAGATCATATCAGAGACAATCCAAGTAAGTAAAGTTTTATATATCAGGGTGGTCAGTTGGTGCTAGGGAGGATGGTTGTCCTCAGAGTTTCAAGTGGGTGATTGAACACAAGGAGTTGTAGCTTCCATCTAGTTACATCCAGAAAAACCAGGGTGGTAGGGTGGTGCAAGGGAGAACCATTGTTCTCTGTTATACATGTTGGTTCTTGTGTGACTGGAAGTTGGTGCTTCCATCTAGTTGGTGCTAGAACACTCTGGGAGTTGGTGCTTCCTTCTAGTGGGTGCTAGAGAAACTAGAGAGTTGGTTCTCTCAACAAGTTGCATCTTATTAAAGAAGAGGTTGAAGCCTCGGTTTGAGTTGGTTCTCAAAGATTGATGAGGTACAGAACATAAAAGACTGCCTACCATTCCAAGAAGAAGAGGTTTTCTCACTTTATGGGTTTCCTCATGAACATCTGTCTCTGTGTATATCATGTGTGGGATTGATGTTTATTATTTCTATTGTTCATGACTTGAATAATCTTGATGATCACTTGAAGACGGTTAATAACATTTTAATAGGCATAAAATTGTTAAAGCACGGTAACAAATGATTCACCCCTCCCCCCTCTCGGTTGTCTTAGTATTTCCAACAATTGGTATCAGAGCGAGTTCCTTTTATTTAAAGGTAGATCAGTAATTTTAAAAATGAAAATTCATGAAGGAACTTCAACCAATAAGCCCCCCTATTCAATGGAACAAACTTTTCCTTCTGGAAAGTTAGGATGAGAACCTACATAATGGCTTTAGGTGCAGATGTCTGGGATGTGGTAGAGATTGGTTATGTAAAGCCAGTTGTACTAGCTAATAAGGATGAAAAGCCAGAATTCAACTTCAATGCTAAGGCTATGAATGCTATTCTGAGTGGGCTTGCAGAAGCAGAATTTGTAAAAGTTATGCACTTAGAATCTGCCAAAGAAATGTGGAACAAAATCATTAGCACTTATGAAGGTAATGAGAAGGTAAAGGATGCCAAGCTTCAAACCTACAGATTACAGTTTGAACAGCTAAATATGAAAGAGGATGAAACTGTTGAGAATTACTTTCTGAGAGTTGAAGAACTAGTAAATGCAATGAATGGACTTGGTGAAAACATTGAGGATGCCTCTTTAGATCATAAAATTTGGAGATCTCTTCTAGATAGGTTCAACCCAAAGGTCTCTACTATAGAAGAACTTAATGATCTAAAATATATCCCTATTGACCAACTCCTAGGAACTCTGACTTCTTATGATAGCTAGAGATAAACCCACCTCTAGAGAATCATCATTTAAAGAAGATAAGAATGAAGATTTTGAGCCTGATGAAATTGAAGAAAAATTTGTGAGAAGACTAAGGAAAGGATCACGCAAGTACCAAGGCAAGTTTCCCTTCAAAATTTTTAATGGTGGAAAGATAGGTCACTTTGCATCTAAGTGTCCACACAAGAAGAAGGACCAGAACTTTGAAACTGAAGAGAAGTACAAATCCAAGAGATCTAGTAAAAAGAAAAGTTTATGTGTAAACAATGATGACTCTTCAGGAGACACAGATAGTGACTCTTCTTGTGAAGATAAGGTTAATGACTTTATGCTTATGGAAAAAGAGGATTATGATAATAAAATAATAGGAAGTGATTTTAATGATGAATAAGTTGTGGTTGACTTGGAAGGATAACTGATCAGTGCCCTAGAAGAAATTGCTAGACTCAAATTTAAGAAGAAAAATAAAAAACAATTGTTGATATTGTTCGAGAAAGACTGTAAAAAACATGATGAAGACTTTGCCCTGCTAAAAGTGGAATTGGAAGAAGCAAAGAAAATAGAGGAAATTCTAAAACAACAATTATCACAGAAGAAGTAAATATGTGAAGACTTGGAAGAAGAGGTAGTAAAAACCATAAAAGAGATGGAGAAGTTTAAACCATTGTATCTCCAAAATCGTCCAAGCATTAAAGCCTCAATAAAAATAAACGACATTCTGAGAAAACGTAGATCTCCTTTGTTGAATATTGTTTTAGGCTATGTAAGTGGTTCAAGAAGAAAACAACCAGAAAGCAAAGATCCAGTAAATATGATCAAGCTCCAAGTCAGTAGACAATTAGACCATGTGAATACTCTGCCACCAACAACTAATAAGGACAAGATGATCCCTGATAAAAAACAAAGACATCAGAAGATGGAGCAACAAATGCCAAGAAGAAGGCCATCCTTTAGGTACCAAAATTTCTTCCATGGTTACTATTTTGACTACTCTAATTTTGGTCATAATATTGCAAATTTTCAAATTAAGTTTAGAGACATGCAAGTGAGGAGATCAAGAAACAAACAATCTTTTCAACATACAACTAAACAACCAATGACTATACAAATCTACTCCAATCACTTTCACCTATTGAAAATTGACCTCAAATGACATAACTATCATAACATCAGCCACAAAGCTGCAAATTGCCATCTGAAGAATTACAAAGCAGATTCGAGGATAAAACCCTTAGCTAGAACTACCAACACATAGAAAAAAAAAGATAGTGAAAAATGTGGTCTAGTACTTTCATCTCAAAAAAAAAAATACCCCTGGTATATAGACAGTGGATGTTCCAAGCACATGACTAGAGACAAGGATAAGTTTATGTCTATAAGTAAAATCAAAATAGAAAATGTGACCTTTGGAAATGATGAACCAGGTAAAATCAAGGGTAAAGGGATGGTGATTTTATGTAATGGCAAAGGAAAAGCCCAAGATGTTTTGCTTGTAGATGGGATGAAACATAATTTTCTTAGTGTAATTCAAATGTGTGATAGAGGATGTGAAGTGGTGTTCACTTCCAAATATTGTAAGATAAAGTCTGTAAACTCAGGACAAGTGGTGGCTAAAGGCATAAGGACAGATAATAATGTATATGTGCTGAAAGAAGATAGAGAAGAGTGTCATCTAAGCAAGCATGATGGAAGCTAGTTATGGCATAGGAGACTTGGACATCTAAACTTTGACCACTTAATCAAGCTCAAAAATCTTGAGGCAGTAAAATATCTTCCAAGAATATCAAAGCCACAAGATTTTGTATGTAAACCCTACCAAGTAAGAAAGCTAACCAAGACACAATTTAAATCCAAGAGCTCTACTTCAATAGAGAAACCACTCCAATTAGTTCATATGGATTTATGTGGACCATCAAGATAGGAAGGCACATGTAAGGAAAACTACTTCATGTTGATCATTGATGATTACTCTAGACTCACTTGGGTTGATTTTCTCAAAGAAAAAGCTGAAGCATTTGAGAAATTTAAAATATTTAAGGCTTTAACTGAGAATCAAATAGGAAACATATTAAAGGTTTTAATATCATATAGAGGAGGAGAATTTGTGTCAAGTGATTTCAAGGAATTTTGTGATAAACATGGGATACAGGGATAATACACAATCCCGAGAACTCCCCAACAAAATGGAGTAGTTGAGAGGCAAAAAAGAACAGTTCAGCAAATGGTCAGGTCAATGATGAATGAGAAGAACAATGTTAAAACCTATTGGGTAGAATCAATACCCACAACAATCCATATTCTTAACCAAGCTCAACTCAGACCACATAGTGACAAGACATCTTATGAACTGTGGTATGGAAGACGCGCTTCTATCAAACACTTCAATGTCTTTGGGAGTAAGTAATACATAATGAATAATAATGAAAACCTTGGCAAGTATGATGACAGGGCTGATGAAGGAATCTTCTTAGGGTAATGTACAAACATTAAAGGATACAGATGCTATAATAAGAGGCTACATAAATTCGTTCATTTCATTGACATAAAAGTTGATGAAGGACTCCCAGTAAGAGAGGTGAGCAATATCGAATCAACAACAAAGGATATACTTGAAGTTGAAGATGAACAGTTCCAAGAATCAGAAAAAGAAGACTCTGAGTCAAATGAAGATACAAATACTCATGCATATTCAAATCAGCAGACAACATCAAATCCTTCCTCCAAAATTACTCAAAAGAATCATCCTGCACGTCAGATAATTGGTGAGAAAGAAAAAGGTGTACAAACCAGGAGAAGGATAATCAAAGACACTGAGCAATCACATATAGCCTTCATATCCATGGTGGAACCCAAGAACTTTAATGAAGCCAGTAAAGATGTAAATTGGTTAAAATCAATGAATGAGGAACTAGATCAGATTGAGAAGAACAATACTTGGGAGATTGTTCCTAGACCTGCAGATAAGGATGTAATTGGCTCCAAATGGGTGTTTAAGAACAAAATGAATGAACAAGGACAAATTGTTAGGAATAAAGCCAGATTGGTCTGTAAGGGATATGCACAAGTTGAGGGACGAGATTTTGATGAAACCTTTGCACCAGTGGCAAGATTAGAAGCCATCAGAATGTTTCTTTCCTATGCATGTCATAAGAACTTTAAATTATATCCGATGGATGTTAAGTCATCATTTCTTAATGGAGATATAGAAGAAGAAGTATATGTGGAGCAACCTGAAGGATTTTCACTGACAAATAATCTTGACTATGTATTTAAGTTGAGAAATGAATTATATGGACTGAAACAGGCACCACGAGCCTAGTATTATAGACTGGACAAATTTCTACATGACAAAGGGTTCAAGAAAGGTATTGTTGACAATAATCTATACATTAAGTCTGAAGGTGATGATTTATTAGTTGTTCTAGTTTATGTAGATGACATTATTTTTGGATGCACTAATGACCCTTCAATTCATTGGTTTGCTAATTCAATTCAAACTGAGTTTGAGATGTCCATGATATGAGAATTGTCATCTTTTCTTGGTTTACGAATCAATCAGAGTTCTACGGGATATTTATCTCTCAAGAAAATTATTTAAAGGAGGTGTTAAAGAGATTTCAGATGGAAGATTCTACACCTGTGACCACACCTATGGTGGTTGGTTGCAAGCTCAGTAAAGATGATATTTCCCCTAATGTTGATCAAAGAACATATCGATCAATGATAGGAAGTATTATGTACATCACAGCATCTCGTCCTGATATAATGCAAGTTGTTGGAATGGTAGGTCTTTATGAGTCTGCTCCTAAACAAAGTCGTTTAGCAGCTGTCAAAAGGATATTCAAATATTTGAAGGGTATAATGACTTATGGTCTCTGGTATCCTAAAAATCAAAATTTTCAGTAAACTGCATAGTCACATGTTGATTAGGAAAATTATTTGGATGAGAAAAAGAGAACTAGTGGAGGTGCATTCTTATTAGGTGATTCGTTAGTAGCATGGATTAGTAAAAAGTAGGGATCTATTTCATTATCAACTACAAAGGTAGGGTACATTGTTGTTGCTACTTGTTGCACTCAGATCTTATGGATGATACAAACTCTTGTAGATTTGAAGGTAACTTATACTAATCCCATTCCACTTCACTGTGATAACACTAGTGCCATTAGTGTATAGAAGAATCATGTTC
>ML782800.1:693903-711219 GCA_009831015.1 Picea engelmannii
CGAAGCATATACCAATAAAGTATCATTTTCTCAAAGAGGAGGTTACAAACAAAGTTGTTTAGCTGAATTATATTCCTTCCACAGAACAAATTGCAGACATATGTACTAAACCCCTAGCCAAGACACCATTTGAATATCTCCATTAGAAGTTGGGTGTCATCCCTTCACTCACCTAAGAGAGTCCATCCTATTAAGGGGAGTATGTGTTGGTTGAATATCTGATACCTCTGAAAAGTACTGAAATAGCTCAGGGAGATCTTGTTTTCTTTGACATTGATGTCAAAGGGGGAGAAAAAGGTGTTGTCTATATGCTATAGTTCGAGGTCTAAGAAAAATAGTGCATCCTTTCAGGGTTTCCATCAATGCTAAAGGGGGATATTGTTGGCATGTTTGCAAGAAGAATGTGCTTGTCATTGATGGCAAGAACAACAGTGACCCAAAAATTGAGAGCGCAGAAGACGAGAAAGCTCATAAGAGATAGCGGTTTTCAGAAGTGCAGACGAGGTCCAAGAGACAGACTCGTGGGAGGAGCAAAGGTTGAGACCTATGAACACTTAGAAAACCTTCTAAGTTGGAGAGATAAAAATCTCAAGAAGAAGAGCGACAATGGTCGTTGGATCGAACACTGTGAAGAATATGGGCCATTAGATTAGAGTCCAGATAGGAGGAACAGTGCGCAAGAGAGGAACAAATCCCATCTGTTGGATCTGAGCGCAAAGGACCAGCAACCGTTAGATCCAATTCATTTGCAAGGAGGATAATCTCAAGAGGAATACCCGACAACCGTCGGATTGAATTAGTGGAAGGACAGGATAAGCGAGGTAAGATCTGAGATCTCGATCATCTAAATACCCGTCAACCATTGGATCAAACCTGAATTCATGTTAGATGTCCGATCATTTTAAAGTTTCAAAGGATAGGATAAGCGGGGCTAAAGGGTTGAGAATTTGATTATCCGAATACCCATCATCCGTCGGATCAAACGCGATTTCCTGTTAGCCGTCGAATCATTTTCGAGTGGGAGGATAAGATAAGTGAGGTAAGATCTAAGATCTCATTTATGCAAATTTACATATGGCATTGGATCATTCTAAGTGGGAGGACATGATAAGATAGAAGAGATGCATTGCAGATAGATCGAGTTGTTTATATGAGATATTGATGTGGGGAGGTTAAGCTTCGTAAAAATCTCACCTCAAGAATTTCAAGTTTGAGATTTGAAATACCTGAAGCCCAAAGATCCAGAGAGCCGAAATAAATCCTCGACCATCAGATCATCCAAAGTGAATTTCAACTGTCAGATCATTCTAAAGTGGAAGGAAAGGATAAGTTAAGAAAAGGATACACTAATCTCAGCAGCCGAGAATTAGGGACTTAGATCTACGATCGACAAGGAATATCAGACCCCCCCGACCTTTCTTCCTTTAACCATGGGGGGTTATGAGTTGGTGGTATTTTTCATGTGGTACCCTCATACGTGTCACATTCGTGTTAAATCAGACCCCCCTCGCTCATTACCACTTACCGCCTAATCCCCCCTCTGAGTAAACCAACAAACAAATCATACATACCCCCTCCACTCTCTGACATCACACTCCACTACCCGCTACACGTCACACTCCAATACCTTCTACACGTCACACTCCACTACCGCACTCTGCCTCCACACCCCACTAAACTGCCTACATGTCTCATCCACGTCAACAGATATTCCATTTCAGAAGATATCTAGTCAGAAGAAACGAGAAGTTGAGATTCAAAATCTCTGAAGTTCGGAGACCCGAAGGAGATCTCGACCGTTGATCCAAGAGGGACACACGTCAATGGATTGTCAACTCCGGAATTTTGGCATATGGGAAAAGAGAGGTTTGAGATTTGAAACACCTAGAACCGGGATCACGAAGTAAATCTCAACCATTGATTTAGGAAGGGTAGATCATATCTGCAGACTTGACAGGACAGATATGAACTGTCAATTCAGGAGCACTGTCAAGATCGTGAGATCGACGGTCCCATCGCATTGTGGGGCTAGAACATGCTCGTGTATTAATTTTTTGTGAGCAAGACGCAATCAAAACCATGGTATCACCAAAGGGATATGTGGAGCTCTGTGGTGAATTACGGGGAGAAAAGTAGGTTTCCCTCAAACCACCTTTGGTTGCGCCCGCAATCACGTGGTCACGTGAATTTCATCACCCAAGGTTATATCCGAAAAAGGAGCTAGCACTCGCTAGAACAATATTGTGAAGCGCCTTTTGAGTAGGCGCCTGGTCACTATTGGTGGTCACGTGAAGGAAGGGGCTTAGAATCCAAAGACACCAAAAATGAATGACTGTAACTGCAGAGAAGGCAAAGAGTTTCGACTGCCAAAGAAGAGAAATAATCTCAGGATAACACCCATTGATGATGAACCAATTCTTTATAACCGCCAGAGAAGACGAAGAGTTTGAATGATGATCAGACAGATGACTCAACGCATGAAAGACATGTGGAACAAAGAAGATAGTGTGCATTTTTTCGAATGTGATGCATGTGTGTAGGAGTAGAATATGTGCAGTATCTGAAGTGGATATCAGAGGCACAGTGTAGAGAATGGAGAGGTAGCACAGAGCATAAAATGTAGAAGAGAAGTTGAACAAAGCAGTGTCATGTGCAGAAGCAGAATAGAGCATAGAAGCTGAAGTGAGGAGAGGAAACATAGAGCTGTAAAAGATCATATCAGAGACAGTTCAAGTAAGTAAAGTTTTATATATCAGGGTGGTAGGGTGGTGCTAGGGAGGACGGTTGTCCTCAGAGTTTCAAGTGGGTGCTTGAACATAGGGAGTTGTAGCTTCGATATGGTTGCAGCCAGAAAACCAGAGTGGTAGGGTGGTGCAAGGGAGAACCATTGTTCTCTGTTATACAGGTTGGTACCTGCGTGACTGGAAGTTGGTGCTTCCATCCAGTTGGTGCTAGAACACTTAGGGAGTTGGTGCTTCCTTCTAGTGGGTGCTAGAGAAACCAGAGAATTGGTTCTCTCAGCAAGTTGCAGCTTGTTAAAGAAGAGGTTGAAGCCTTAGTTTGAGTTTGTGCTCAAATATTGATGATGTACAGAACATAAAAGATTTCCTATCATTCCAAGAAGAAGAGGTTTTCTCCCTTTATGGGTTTACTCATGAATATATGTCTCTGTGTATGTCATGTGTGGGATTGATGTTTATTATTTATGTTGTTCATGACTTGTATAATCTTGATGATCACTTGAACAAGGTTAATAACATTTTAATAAGCATAAAATTGTTTAAAGTAACAACTGATTCAACCCCCCTCCCCCCTCTCAATTGTCTTAATATTTCCAACAATCTCTCAATTGTCTTAATATTTCCAACAATGTTATCCATATCAATATCAAATATATCCTTCAATTTTCATCACTATCATAGTAGAGTCAACATCATAATTACCCTCAAATCAATTTATCATTAATTATTTATCATCAAAAGACTCAATATTCATTATTACTAATGTCGTCAAATCATTTTTATCATATAATCAATATATCCATCAATTCAAATGACTTGTGGCACCAATCCTCAATTTAGTTCCTAATACCATCGACATATGTGAACATTGTATTAACACCCACACACCACTAGCATCATCATTCCATTTCATTGATTTTTTTACGTCATTACTACTATCCTAGCAACCCAATTCGATTATCAAATTATGAATATCACTAGAACATAATTGTTCTATGGACTCTTCACGCACTAACACCTTAAGGCCATATAATCATAAATATTAATGCATTTCCCACTATACATCAACTGTAGAAACAAGGATCTTATGGTTCCATTGCTTCTCAAGATAAGTTAGTAATAAAATAGTGCATTAGGATGAAAAAATCAAGACATAATATGCATATAGAAACACATCTCTATATTGAATGTATATAGAATGTATAAAAATATAAATGTAAATCATGTTGGGGATTTTAATGCTATGCAATGCAAAGATATAGTACAAAAGTCAATTATGAAATTTTTTTGTTCTTTTTAAAGAGAAGAAATGAAAAATAAAAAATAAAGTGCACATTTACTTCCTAATCATCAAAACTTCCTAATTATTAACTAATGGTTCTGATATAGAATTACATCAAATTGTTTTTGGAAAAAAAATGATGCAAGATCACAGAAGGAATTTCTTAAGCAGAGGAAACATGTTTCATGTTATTTTTTGAAATTTCCTTTTGGTTGTTTCATGTATTTTGGAACATAGTAGGTGCATCTCACAAGGCTAGGAAATTTTTGTGGAAAATTTACTTAAGTTAAATTGTACCTTAAGTCATGGCTCAATGTCTTCCATAGATATTACATTTAAGGTGTTAGGATGCAACATATGAATTGATAACTCCATGCATATAGGTATGTATAGGGGCATCATTAAATTTGTTTTGGTTATGATGTTCCACATTACCATAGGTCAGACATCATTCGAGTTTCCATTAAAAAAAAAAAAAGTAATATATAATAAACCAAGGCATAATTTAAATTACATGAAAATCAATTAATCATAGTGTACATAAATAAAATAACAATCCAGCTAATTTAGGATCTACATATCGATAACATCTATGTTGAGATACATTTTGTCCAAAATATATTTTGTGATCTACATAATTTAAGAACATGGATTAATCAATAACGTCAATGTTGAGATACATTTTGTCCAAAATATACATCGCAGTCTAGCTAATTTAAGAACAACATGGATTAATTTAAATTTAAATTTAAATTAAGAAACCATTATAACTCCTCATGGCTCCCCATAATATGACTTCAACTAGTCCCCCTAAATAGTGGCGTCCATTCCAAACATGTAACGAAAATATTCAAGATCCATGAGTTACCCATAACGGATCCATGCCTTAGAGGAAAGTGTATGGTAAGTCTAAATATATATTTTTTTGTATTTTTTTTTAGTGTGTTGACCCAAGAATGTACTGAAGGATGTGCCTCATGCCCAAAGAAGATGCAAAAAAATATCCTATACACCTTTAGTAGCTTATCATATTATGATCTAATCAATGTTAATATATACTAGCACAACAGCTAAATAGTTGTTGGTGAACGCCGAAAGGCTGATAAGATGAAAAGCATCCTTAAAAAAAGAATATATTAAATTTTATTATTGATTAACAAATAAACCGTTGAGCTTCATTTATCTGGTGTTAATATTTTAATTTATGTTAATCACTTACGTAGCAATCAGTTAGCTATCAAAGTAATTTTTAAATATGATTAGGTAAATGTAAAAAAGTAAACACATAAACGGATATCTTTATAATAGCTAGGAAGTTAATGATTGAAATCACAACCATTTATTTTGTGTGACTACTAAAAATATTCCAGCCATATTTAATCATGTTTGTAGAAAACTTATTAAGCAATAAACCCTTATTAAATCTGCCCATTATCAATAAGTGTACGCCTTTCGACGTAAATATATATAATAAATCTTCACTTAAAACTTTATATCTCTTGAATCATAATCCACACTCATTATCCCTCAACCACTATCTAATCCTTAAATACACTAATTCTATGGATGCCACCATGGATGCATGAACCTTGCAATCAAAATAGATAATGAAAATAGATAATGAAGGGATACCTTTAAGAATGTTATGAGGATAGTGTTGACAAGTTATGCATTTGAGTTAGTATAAACAAAAGGGGTCAAAGTTAGTTATAAAATATATGAGGATAGTGTTGACAAGTTATGCATATGAGTTGTATAAACAAAAGGGGTAAAAGTTAGTTATAAAAATTTTGTTATAAAATATATGGAAGAGAGGAGTGTTATTCTCCTTATCCAGGTTTTATTTTTTCAAATGATATGTTAATCTCTTAATGAGTATATTGTTGTAATGACATCAAGCAATGTTGTTGATTTAGCCTTGTGCCTTGAAGAATCTCAGGTTTACTCTTAGTACCATCCTTAGAATGAGGGGAATTGCATAGGGGTTTTCATTGACATATGTTACTCGGTGTGCGTGTGTACAGACACACATAGGCACACATATATATACAAATATGTATTTTATAACATGAAAACAATAATATGTAATAATAAAGGTATTGTAATACATGTTATATTACCAAAAAAAAAATACTATGGATTTCTCTAATAGTAGCCCTGCATCACCAAGTGTGGAGTCAAGGGTTGTCTAATTTCCAGCTGAAATGGATTGTATCCCATCCTTAAACTCTTCTACAAGTTTTATATGAATTGTGTGACATCGAACAAGTCTAGCCAATTCTTCTAATCTTCTCGCACATAGTGTCAAAAATAATTTCCCAAGAGTCCATTGATCCATTTGGTCTATCCATCTATCTAGGGATGGTAGTGAGAACTCTTCAACACTTTCATCCCCACAAGTTTAAATAGAGATGTACAAAACTTTCCTATGAACCTTATATCTCTTTCTGGAATGATTCTCAAAGGAAGACCCCAATACTTCACAACATTCTCGAAAAAAATCTCCACAACATATTCTATGCTACGTGAACCTTAATCGGAATGAAGATCTCATACTTGGAAAATCTATCCACCACAACAAAAATCCCATTATAACCCTGCACTGTCAAAAGTTGTGTGATGAATTCCATTGAGATGCTCATCCATGGTCTCTCTAGAATCATTAAAGGTTGTAATGAACCTACCTACAATATGAAATATGCCTTGTCTTGATGACACACAATGCAAGTGTGAATGTACTCCTCTACATCTCATGGCATCCATTCCAAAAGTATCCTTGCTCCAACAATTCAAACATCCTACATTGTCATGGGTGGTCAGCCCAAGATGAGTCATGGTACTCCTTCATGAGTTCCCTCCTAAGATTGGACGACTTTGGGACATAAATTCATTCCCCAAAATACAAGAGTCCATCATGAAGAAAAAACTTATGAGTGTTTCCTCTCTCTACCTTCCTCATAATGGTCTTCGCTACATGATCATGTTGGAATCCTTCTCTAATCCTTACTTGAATTTTTCTGCAATATGAATTTGACTGCCCCTTGATGTATGAAAATTATCCTCCTCAAGAAGTACAAGTTGTGGCTCAAGGGATTCGCCACAATGTTAATTCTTCCTGGTTTATACGTAATGGTCATGTCAAACTCTGTGAGGAAGTATTTCCATCGTTCTTTCTTGGGTGAGAAATTCAATTGCATTCCAAAGTAACTTATCGCAATGTTGTCTGTCTTCACGAATAACTACTTTCCAAACAAGTAGTGTCTCCAAGTTTGCAAATAATGTAATACAACAGTCATCTACTTTTCATGAACAAGGTACCTCCATTCACGATCTTAGAGACTTCTTCTTTCAAAGGAAACCAAATGTCCCTCCTTCATCAAAACTCTTCTAATGGAAAAGTATGATGCATTGGTATGCTCTTCAAATGGTAGCTAAAATTATGGTAGCTTCAACATAGGAGTGATGAAAATTATGCATTTAAGCTCCCCAAATGCAGACTAACACCTCTTTGTCAAGTTTCATGCTTTCTCCTTCTTCAACAAGTCATTCAATGGTGCAACAATCTTGGAGTAGCCCTCTATGAACTTGTGTGATCCGAATTATTTTGAGAATGAAATGAAGATAGATATATAATAATGAAATATACATAGATGTCACGAGATACAAAGAAATGTTGCAATAAACACAAAGATACAGTAATGCACAATTTTTTTTATTAATGAGAGAATGTATAGAAACCGTAAAATTATAGAGTGAATGACTCGCTAGAATGGTGACAGCTTATCTCTGAGAATAGATGTGATGGCTATGCCCATTTGAAATAATATGATGATGTTTACAATGAGTCTCTAGAGGAATTTTTAACATAAATAAAATCCAAAACCTTAACCCCGGAAGATGAAATGCCAAAAGGTTTGGTGGCACCGATGGGGGTAGTCGGTACGTCAACATCCCAAGGGCATAAATTGTTCATACGATCTCAGTTTGGGGCGTTATATACCTCGTCGAAAAGGTCTATCCGAGGAGTACATATTCAATTTTTCCCAGACCATGCCTTTGGCAATCATTTGGGTGTTATCATGGCAAAAAAATGTTGTTTAGGGCCTCAAAACGGCCCTAGAAATTCAAGGCCCGAAAAGTCGTAGAAAAACTACCAAGGTGGAAACCCATGTTTTGAGCCACTGGAATAGGTGGGTGGCCAATAATTTCCTCTTGGATCAATCCTCCCCTATTAGGAAGAAATGGTATCCATTGCATCAAGTCCTCGGGGAAGATTTTGTTGAATTTGAACCTTGGTGAGCTACTTGCCTTGTTGAAGAAGTTGTCCTGCTTAGTTTGTTGAAGGCTGTTATGAACCTATTTTTGGAGGGGTTGGATATGTTTAACCAAATTGGCTACATGATATGTCAGAGTGTTTAAGGACTCTATCTATGAAGATGGATCATGAAGAACATGAAGGGATTGATCATAACTTGGTTTGACTGGGCAGTGTGGAGGCACCCCCGTAGGTGCAATAGGAATATCTTGGTGCTCTTCTATAATCTTGTTGATATGCCTCTATTGGATAGAAGGGTCTTGAGATGAGGTTACAATGGTTTCAATGTCCTTATATTTTGAACAGGTTCTAGAGAGGATAAACTTTGTAGTATGAGAGATCACTTTGCGGCATTGTTTTTTGGTACAATAGTCAAAACTACCTCTGGTATTCTATAGGGCTGACCCCCAAGAGTAACAATGATGCTATGGGATCAAGAATCATAAACAACATGACACCTCCACATATATGCTTGGGCTAATAGATGATCATAGAATTCCAGTGGGGAAACATCGCATAATACCTCATCCTTGAAGGGATTGATGTTGAATGACAAGCAACACTACTGGTTAACATGAAGATCTTGTCCCTGGTGAAGCCATCCTATGTTTTATGGCTGCGGGTGTGACATTTTCGGCAAATCCAACTTCTTGATTACCTCTACTGAGATGAGCATATTTTGGCTTCCGCTATCAACAATAAAATGCAGCGGAGTCCCCTTCACCCACATTAGTGAATGGAAGAGGCACTCCCCCTCCTCAAGATCCTTTGGTTCTTCTGGTTAGATTTTTGCAGTCACGACAATAGCAGTGGGTTTTGCATCAATTATATCTCTCATTTTATTAGTGTCTAAATTGGATTATGAGTGGGGGCTCAGCTCTGTTTCTTTGAGCTCGACCACCAATGATTGTTTCGAGCAACATTCATTGGTGTTGTGTCAAGAGCTTTTGTGGAACTTGCACCACTTCCCAATGTCCTTCTTTGTCTTCACTTTGCTCTTCTTTTCATGTTTCTTGGAATGGTTATCTTGAGTTTGGTTGTTTTGTGAGTTAAGGATGCTTTTACCATGCTTTGGTTGTTGCCAATTTGCAAAACCAAATTCCTTCTTGTTCTATTTCTTAAATTTATTCTCAATTTTGACAACATATCTATAAGCATATCCCAGTGATGAGATGTCCATAAACTCTATTTCGGTTTGGATGTACCTATGTAGATCCCCATGGTATTTAAAAACCAGATGTCGCTTAGAATATTTGATATCGAGATTGGTGTGCAAGGTATGGAATATATTTGTGAACTTCAACATTGTTTGGTCCTGCTTTTGATGCAGCATGGTCCATCTCATGTACTAGTCATCATAGTTTTCCACATGGTAGTATTGGTCCTTGACCGCATCCATAAAAAACTTCCAAGTGGGATCAACCCCAAATATTCCAGAATCCTTTGTGGAACTTTTCTCCCAGTAAGTTTCCCACCAATTTTTGACATGGGGGAGAACCTTAACGAGTGCAAAGGTGATATTTTCTTTGTCGGAAAAATTGTGAATAGAGAAATAACCTTCTAGATAATTTAACCATTTTTCCAAATCATCTGCATCGGTCTGACCTTCAAATATGGGAATATCAAAATTAACTTGTACCTTGAATGTGGTAGCATCTTCAAAAACACTGCTTGACGAAGACGCTCCTGTTATTTTTGGCAATCATTGAAGAATTTGGGAAAAAATCTCTAACATCTCGTTCCTCTGTTGCACGAGGGATTCCATGAGAAACAATTTGATGGGATCTTCTTCTCTCACATCTCTCTTTTATTCCACCATGGGAGGCCACTTGGGATGATGAGAGCAGTTTTCCTCAAGGGAAACTAGCTCGAGACCAAACTCTTTGTACCCTGGCCTCATTGGGGACATGCACTAAGAAACGACAATGAAAATCCTTCTCTGATACCACTAATCCATATTATTTTGAGAATGAAATGAAGACAGGATATAACAATGAAATATACATAGATATTGCGAGATACATAGAAATATTGCAATAAAAACAGAGATACAGTAATGCACATTTTTTATTAATGAGATAATGTAAAGGAACTGTAAAATTAGAGAGTGAATGACTCTCTAGAATGGTGGCATCTTATCTCTCAGAAGAGATGTGATGGATAGTCTCATTCGTAAGAAGATGATGATGTTTACAATGAGGCTCTAGAGGCCTTTTTAACATACAGAAAATCCAAAACCCTAACCTTGGAAGATGAAACACCAAAAGGTTTGTGGGCCTCAATGGGGCCGATAGTTGGTACGTCAACTTCCCAAGGGCATAATTTTTGCAAACGATCTCTGTTAGGGGCATTCTATACCTCATCGAAAAGGTATAGTCAAGGAGTACATATTATGTTCGGACAAGACCATGCCTTTGGCTATCATGTGGGCGATGTCGTGCCCAAAAAACATCATTTAGGGCCTTCAAATGGTCCTGGAAGTTCAGTACCTGAAAAACTATAGAAAAACTACGAAGGTGGAAACCCATGTTTTGAACCAGTGGAATAGGTGGGTGGCCACTGATTTAAGCCTAGATCATTGCGATAGTAGCTGGATAGCCTAAGAAAGACTCTCATGTCATGAACTATATGCGGCTCTTTGTAGTCTTCAATTACCTTGACCTTCAACAGGGTCTATGCAAATGCAACCTTAGCCAATCCAATTCCCCAATAATGGTATTTTAGTCTACCTAGACTTCTTCAAGAACAATTGGTTATTTTGCAGTGCCTCAAAGACCTATGCCAAATGCTTATGATATTCCATACTTTTGATGTACACCATGATGTAATCCAAATTCACTACAATAATTTGTCCAAAAATGGTTGCAACATGTCATTCATCAATGTACAAAAATTCATAGAGGTGTTGCACAACCCAAAAGGAATCACTAGGAAATCATATCTCTGATACCTCATCACCATGGTTGTCTTAACCTCATCCCCATATGAAATTCACACCTAATAATACCCATGTCGCAAGTGAAGATTTCACAAAACTTTGGCCTTGGCTATGAAGTGTCCTTATTATGAAAGAGAACTGGGGAGCCATGTGGTGACCTGGCCAGATGAATGAATCCTGGGTCAATAAATTATGTCAACTACATCTTCAACTCTTCCAAATCAAGCCCAGACAATCAATAAGGAGCTATTTTCGATGGCTACATTATTTTCTCTATCTCTATGCGATGATCAACAATGTGTCTCAGTGGGAGCACATTTGGCAATTCATCTGACACTTTATTCATAAACTCGTCGAGAAAGTTAGCAAGTTGCAATGGAATAGGCATCCCCACTCGATTCTCTTGAACTTTCCCAACAATTGCTACATAAATATGCAATCTTCATACTCAATGCAGACATAATCCGCACCTTTCCACTAGACTACCTTGCAATTATATGCACAACCCAAGCCTTTTGTTCACCAAGTATAACCATGTTGTGCATTCATGGAATAAGGACCGAAATCGTCCCCTTGAGGAACTCTTTCCCAAGGATCACCTCAATGTCATCCATAGGCATCACTCTGAAATTAGCATGACCTTCCCACTTGTCAAGGTGAGTGTGAATTGAGGAGTCCACTCCAACTATTTCCTTTTCCTTATAGTTCACTTCCTTCACCACAAATCCAAATGAAGAAACTCTAAGTCTCAGTTCCTTCACAACTTATGTCTTTAGAAAATTGTACGAGGCCACTAAGTCCCCAGTCAACCATGGATTGTATTGTTCTTATGTTTATTATCGGATCTACAAAACACAGTTGATGGTCTTTCCTGCCTAGTTTTCCTCCCAAGGCATTCAATGGACCAACCCTTTGCAACCTCTGGCAAACTTAGCGTTGTCACTCTTTCTCTGTCAAGTGAAAAAGACAAACAGAATCACAATACACCATACTTGCATTATACCAATCTTTCGCAAACTATTTGGGAGCACATTAGCCCATCCTGACTTGGCTCCAAGGTGCGTCGTTGGAACTCCTTGTAGATATTGGTTCGTTGCTCCAAGAAAGTCCTATCTTCCCTCGATCACTGCAAAACACTTGAATCATCCTTCCTTAATTCCTCCACAACTTACTTCTTCCATATGAATTCACCTGCCTTTATACAAGGAGTTACACCACTTTGCATATCCTGCATCAACCTTCTCTTGGACTATCCAAAGTTTGTCATATTTTTTTCTTCTTTACAAGTCTTGCAAAAATTCTCTGATACCATCTGACATGCCCCCATCTGATACCATCTGTAATGCCTAAGTTCAACCTCGACATATCTTGGACGTGCGATACCATGAAAATTCTCACTTGGCAGCTTGGCTACACCAAGAATACTTCGCCCAGACTATACCTCTTCACCTAAAGCATACCCATACATTGTTCTAGGATACAAGTGAGTCACACTCCTACTCTATGCGACTTACTTGTATACTTAGACAATTTGTTAACAATATCACACTTAAAGTCATTTTAGCATATAATGGTGAAACATGCGAAACACAAAGAGAGAAACGAGGATAGTGCAGGTGAGACTAGTGGTTCCTAACACCCGAATTATTTTATTATATTGCGAAACGTATTAAAATACAATAAAATGCAAAGAGGTCACTATTGCCCGAGTTACAAAGTTGGGTAGAGTCACACAACTTGCCTCATTCTAAAGAATTTCCCAAACTCTGTGGATTCGTCCCTCCTAGAAGTCTTTGTTGCCTTGTCTTTCCTTAGCCTGTGGCATGCCCCATCTGTGCACCTAAGTGAACTCTCCTTTTGTTACATGACTCTATTCCACTATGCCTTTCTTGCTCTTTTGGCTCATCCACCTTGTGTTCTTATATGAACTCCAACTATCTCTACTTTGAACCGCGACACCCCTTTGGATGGTCGCATCCTTTCGTGCACTTACACATCCGTTTGCACTGACATGCCCATTTGTCTTGTCGCTTTTGTTTGAACTTGTACACCCATGAATCATCTCGTCCTTTCGAACATGCATGCCTCTTGCCTAGTGTTGCTTCCTTGTGCTAGCTGACTTGACTCTTTGTAGATTTGTCGATGAGGTCAAACCTCTCCAACCCGTCCATGTTGCCAAGAGTGAGTGGGTCCACTTCTTGTGTGTACGTAAGTCACCCCATCTTGCTCCAACACAACCCAAGTCTTCATACTTTGTTGCAAAGCGAATGAGGTGCACATGTCGCCATTGTGTGCCCAAACTGTTCATGCCTGTGCCTATAAGACAATTTTTTCCAACCGATCGCATACTCCTTGTGTTCTCTGCCCAAATAGCATTTGAGATTGGTGGATGTTGCTGAAGGATTTACACTAGTGCTCATGATTTGCTTACATCACAAATATAATAATATGTGCATGGTAGAGTTCATTTGATGCTTGGTGGGCAACTTGCAACGTAAAAGTCACACAACTTATACATATTTCATTGAAGATTCCTTGTCCGAATTAGTGAACCAAAACAGTCCGCGGGAGAGACAACCATGGGAGAAAATCCTTCTCAGACAGATCCGAAGGAGCTCTCAATTGTTGAAGAGGCTGACGCTGTTAAATCGTTGGTTAAAGATTCAACCAAATCGTTCAAAAGAATACGACATACACATGACAGATTCTCAAGCAGACGAATTGTATCCCCCAACCGCCTATTGAATCCACAAATCCAAGAAAACGAGCAAGCATTCTAATCTGAAAAAGATTTCATCGGAATCTTTACAGCCTTTGGCCCAACCAAAGGACCGCAAAGACGTGGATAGCAGAACATTGGCATCCCAAGATCAAGGGTCAGCAACTATGTTTACTTGTGGTCATTGGCATCCCAAGATCAAGGGTCAGCAAATAAGGTATAATTAAATAATAATGTATGCTTAAATACCCATAGAAATGTAGAATTCACATGTTGTTGCTGATAGGCAGTGCTGCAATACTTATGATGCCAATTGAACAAAATAACGGTGCAATCATATTCCAAGGAATAAAACGCTGTTGATCGTGATTTGCTACATAACATTCGACGGAGTTTGAAAGTATTGCCCGGAATAACACTGAATAAACGGCCAGAATAACTTTGAATAAACGGCCACCAATATAATAAAATCTCCATGTTAAAGGTCATTTGATAGTCGGTGGAGAACTTACAACGTCACCGCTTCTTTATTGGATAATTGTTCGAATTGTTCACTTTAGCAATTTTCATTCGCATTCATTGATTCCGTGGAATAAACGAAACAGGAAAAATGATTATTCGAAATATGACTTCGTAGATGCAAAGGTCAAGCATCTGTGGAAGTTCTCGCGCTTGGATTTGATTGACGCAAACACATTTGGCGATAAAACGTAAACAACAGAGTAGGTTAACTCGAGAGCAAACAGAACTCTTTTTCATGTAAAAAAATGGGCTTGAATGTAGTTACATTAGTTCCATGTATTTCAGAATTTTGTTGGGGTTTTGTTTCATTTTAAATCAATTTAGATGATGCTCAGAAAATGGATTAAGATTCTGGATTGGCAGGAAATTTAAAATGGAGCCACTAGAAAACCTGTCGAAAAGCGATTACTTCCATGCATTTCAGAACTTTGCTGGGGTTTTGCCTCATTTTAAACCAACCCAAATGCTCATAAAATTGATCAAGATTCTGGATTGGCAAGAAATACAAAATGGAGCCGTAAGAAAACCCTGTCGAAACGAGATTAGTTCCATGCATTTCAAAACTTTGTTGGGGTTTTGCTTTCTTTTAAACCAACCCAGATGCTCAGAAAATCGATCAAAATTCTGGATTGGCAGGAAATATAAAATGGAGCCGCCAAAAAACCTGTTGAAAAAAGATTAGGTCCATGCATTTCAGAACTTTTTGGGGTTTTGCCTCATTTTAAACCAACCCAACCCAAATACTCAAAAAATTGATCAAAATTCTGGATTGACAGGAAATTTAATATAAAGCCCCCAAAAAAACTTGTCTAAAAGATAACTCAAAAGAAAATATTTCTCCAGAAACAACTCAAAATAAGTAAAATTTACTGCACCATTTATGTCCAATTATTGAGCAGAATTTCTTGTCAATATGCCTTGAGGATCGTCAGATATCTCTCAACGTTGTGACGTCAAACACAGAATGGACAGAACACAGAGTCATACGTTCACACTGATCATAAGTAAAATTTACTGCACCATTTATGTCCAATTATTGAGCAGAATTTCTTGTCAATATGCCTTGAGGATCGTCAGATACCTCTCAACGTTGTGACGTCAAACACAGAATGGACAGAACACAGAGTCATACGTTCACACTGATCATAATCCCACTAAAGTTGTCATATTTTCATGTAAAAAAAATGGGCTTGAATGTAGTCACATTAGTTTCATGTATTTCAAAATTTAGTTGGGGTTTTGCCTCATTTTAAACCAATTTAGATGATGCTCAGAAAATGGATCAAGATTCTGGATTGGCAGGAAATTTAAAATTGAGTCGCTAGAAAACCTGTAGAAAAGAGATTACTTCCATGCATTTCAGAAATTTGTTGGGGTTTTGCCTCATTTTAAACCAACCCAAATGCTCAGAAAATTGATCAAGATTCTGGATTGGCAGGAAATACAAAATGGAACCGTCAGAAAACCTGTCGAAATGCATTTCAGAACTTTGTTGGGGTTTTGCCTCATTTTAAATCAACCCAGATGCTTCGAAAATCGATCAAAATTCTAGATTGGCAGGAAATATAAAATGGAGCCGCCAAAAAACCTGTCGAAAAAAAGATTAGTTCCATGCATTTCAAAACTTTGTTGGAGTTTTGCCTCATTTTAAACCAATCCAGATGCTCAAAAAATTGATCAAAATTCTAGATTGACAGAAAATTTAAAATGAAGCCGCCAGAAAACTTGTCGAAAAGATAACTCAAAATAGAATATTGCTCCATAAACAACTCAAAATAAGTAAAATTTACTGCACCATTTATGTCCAATTATTGGGCAGAATTTCTTGTCAAGATGCCTTGAGGTTCAACGTTGTGACGTCAAACACAGAATGGACAGAACACAGAGTCATACGTTCACACTGATCATAATCCCACTAAAGTTGCCATACTTTCATGCTAATCATAATCTCACTATAGTTGAGATAATGTGAGTAACTATATAAGATTAGTAATCCATTTTTAATATGAATTATTTTTTAAATTATATATATATATAAATAATATAGGGTAAAGTTGATATGGCTTGAGTAGATTTAATGATTAACAACATGAGTTTCTTCTAATCTCGACTTTCGTATCCGTTAGTCATTCTTGAGAGATTTCAGATTATTATATACGTAATTACACAATCGAAGAATTGAGAAAAGAATTGATCCCCACCCAATAAGTCTCTCAATTTGTTTGGCATCACTCAATTGAGATTTCTTTGTTCTTCTTTGTTCTTCCGGTCATGAATTATATATGTAATTACCATTCTCTCAAAGTCTACGTATCTTTTTAGCCCAACTACTGAATGAAGTCTAAAGACTCTCTTTTCATTAATCATATTCACAAGATCAAATTAAAAGAATGATAAGCTATGTATACCTTTGTAGATTCAATCAATATCTTTAATATCATATATTCAAATAACATCTAACCTTAATCTATATATAAAACCAAACATTATCTTTAAAAGTAATAGGTTATATATACTTTTGTAGATTCAATCAATATCTTTAATATCATATATTCAAATAACATCTAACTTTAATTTATATATATAACCAAACACTATCTTTCAATTACATTTTAAGCTTGAAAAGAACATATAAAAACTATTTACTCAATAATATTTTCATTATTTTTCACATTAGTTATAATTTATTCTTCTAGTACATTTTCTTTAATTCTATCTATGGATTTTATGTTTGAGTACATATATGCAAATTCCCACTGCATTTGTGGCTATCCATGAAAATCGTGTTTAAATGTATAA
>ML782800.1:724372-737400 GCA_009831015.1 Picea engelmannii
GAACGTGCACACACTCCTGTTTCTAATAATAAGTATGCTTTAGGAAAGCGTGCACGCTATTTTAATTTCAATTTTTTTAGGAATGTGTGTGCATTCCTGAACAAGCATTTATCAGGAATGTGGATATGTTCCTGTGAATGTTCCTACATGGCTCGTTGAGTGGAGCTTCGAGACTTTCCAAATCTATCACATCAAGAACACATTCCTGTTCACCCTGTTGCCACTTTTTCGACCACAAACTTTATGCACACACCTTAATAATAATGTAATTTTAAAGTCATAAGACAGATATTCAATGGACATATTGGAACTTCAAAATCATGCAACATTATACATATTTGATTGAATATTCCATATCCCGCCGATCAAATACAACTATACACGGAAGAAACAACTATGGGAGGAAATCCTTCTCAGACAGATCTGAAGGAGCTCTGGGTTGTTGCAGTGGTTGATGTCGTTAAATCTTTGGTTAAAGATTCATCCAAATCAAATACAACATATACATGGAATATTCTTCAAGCAGACGAATTTTATCCCTCAAATTCCTTGTCAACAAATCCAAGAAAAAAAGCATTCATTCCCATCTGAAAAATATTTGATTAGAATCTTTACAGGCCCTTGGCCCAACCAAAGTACTGCAAAGATGTAGAAAGAAAAACATTGGCACCCCAAAATGAAAGGTTAGTAACTACGTTTACTTGTGGTCGTGGATATTTTTCTTCCCTATTGGAGAATATGTGGGACAAAAAAAAAAAATTGTTTTGTTTCTTTCTTCATAGAATCTCGAGATACATTCATCATAAATATCTTTGTAGTGTTAAATGCAATATACTTGAATATCGATAGAAACGTGGAATTCATATGCAATGTTGTTTCAAGGTTATGTGTAATCATATGAATAAAAGTGCAATCATATCAATAAAACGACGTTTATGTGAGTAGTCTAAAAGTTCTGTGTTTTTGGTATATATTTTTAGGTTAATGTTGTTTGAAATCCAATAAGAAATTGTTATAATTGTAGATGTAAGTAGTTGAATATGTATAATTCTATTGTCCATGCATTAAAAATGCAATTTTAACAATAAAATGTGTAATTTCACCCAAATTTATATGGTCAAATTCCAGTGAAAAATATCAAAACATAAAACGTTTAGTCATGAAGTTTTAAAGTTGGTTTTACGGAAAATAACATTGAATAAATGACCACAATTATAATAATATATGCATGGTCATTTGATAGTGGGTGGACAACTTTTTTTTTTCCAAGAAAAAATTACTCGATATTATAATAGATTTATAATGTCATTTACATATCTAGCTCTGTCGAGCTTGGTTACCAGTGATTTCAGAACAGAAATTTCGCCAGGCTATTCCATCAAAGCAGAATAAGGGATAATCACACATATGACAATCAAAACGACACGCAGACAGCCAAAACAACAGTGATGGTATGACATTGAAACAATGTCAAAAAACTCAGATCGCTCGCCCACCTGGTAATGTAAAGCTGTAACAGTATGTTCGCCCACCAGGAGAACACTCCAAATAGAAGGAGATTCACACGGATAGCTGAGGACAGTCATGATGTCACCCCACAGAGAGTTGTCAAATGACCGGCCAGCAAGGGATAATAGTAGGCTGTAGCAGACCACCGATGGAATACACCATAAACAGAAAATTAACAAAGACAATTCAGAGTGATTGCCCACCTCAATTGAATAGATTTAGGTGGGAGATGTGACTTTCAATGCCATATTCACTATGATAAATCGAAAGTCTCCCCACCTCCCCTCTGAGAGCTCTTTTTGAAAGAGCATCATCCATCTTGTTATGAGATCTAGAAAAGTGCTGGAACTTGATGTCCATGAAGAGCTTTGAGAGAGACAGAGTTTTTTCTTTCCAGCCTTCAATTTGGACCGAGTGGAGGTTGCAGTTTTTGTTGATCCAGTCGATAACAACACGAGAGTATCCAAGAACATGAAGGTGATCAAGTGACCAAAGAGAGGCAAGGGCGAGGGTAGTCCATAGTCCCATTAACTCTGCTTTTGTATTCGAGCCCTCCCCACAGTTTATGTACCAATAAGTACTTCTCTTTGCATGATATTTGAAGAAACCACCAGCCCCGCAACAAAGACCAGTGGAGGCCGCTGCTCCATCAAAGCACGCCAGTGTGTAACCATCAATCAAAGAGATCTCACAGATCTTGGGAGTAAAAAACTTGTAAGAGGGAGGGAGCCAATGGAAAGAGGCCCAAACTCTATGGATTACCACCTGGATGGAAGGAGGACGGTCTTCAAATATCGCTTTGTTCCTCTCTGTCCATAACTGCCAGCAAATGTGTACAGCCAAAGTTGGGGGGGCGGATTTATGTGAGATCCAGTCAGAAAAGCATGCAGAGAAAGTGGGTCCTTTCCAGTCCACAGGGATGGAGGAAGATTTGCTTAAATGATGCCAAACCTCCTGCGTAAATGTACACTGTACCAAGAGATGATGCACATCGTCTGATGCGAGATTGCAAAGAGGGAAAATGACAGGACCCTCCCAACCTCTATGTCTGAGAGCCTCCCAGGAAAGAATTTTCCCTCTAGCCGCTAACCAGATGAAAATCTTAAGCTTAAGTGGGACCTGCCATTTCCAAATAAGGCGAATCCACGAGTGGTCAACCTCCAGCCTCATCTGATGTAGGTAGGCGTCATAAAGGTTTTTAACCGTAATGGAGCCTGTAGCATCTCCCCCAGCCCATAGCAAAATATCAGGAGTATCAGAGAGTGTGATCCTGGCTCCTTTGAGGGCTGTAGTGTAGCAGCTCCATTCTATTGCAAGGGAACCTTCAAGGGGTAGGGAGCCACTATCCAACCATCCATCCAGAAGGGAAAAAGCATCGGTCTGTAATTTAATTTGGGACAGGTGTGTGTAATTCAGAGCCTCCATCCGCGCGCTCAGCAATGGGGAGAAGATTGATTGTTCTCCCATTCCCAGGATCATATCACGGCCAATGCGGATATCAATTCCCGAACCCGGCTTCCACCTTAACCAGTGTAAAACTACCTGTGAGGACGCTACCATACCTTTCCAGAGAGGTGAGGCCCAACGTTGTAGGAGAGTAGGCTTTCTGATCCAATCATGGAGGGACAGGGGGTCCAAATACTTAGCTTTGATAAGTTGACTCCAGATGTTATTGTGAGTGAGAGCTCTCCAGAAGGAGTTGGCCAGAAGAGCTGAATTGAAAGTGGAGAGAATTTTAAGCCCCCAGCCCCCTGCCTTTCGAGGCTTAGATAGCTCTTGCCAGCTACAAAGATGAAATTGGCGCTTGTTGACTAGATCATTCCATAAAAAGTTGTAAGTGAGCCTCCGAAGGGTGTGGATAATTTTTGCTGGTAAACGCTCCAGAGACATCCAGTAGACGGCTAGACCTTCCAGGACCGACTTGACCAGGATAAAACGGCCCCCAATCGACAGCCATTTATTACACCAGAAATTGATTTTTTTTTCATAAAGTGCCACAAGCCACTGCCAGTCACAAGGAGTGGAAGATCCCATCTTTAGCTGGTATCCAAGATAAGAAAAACCTTCACTAAGACTGATGAAAGGAAGGGGGATGGAGCCCTTTAGATGCTGAAGTTTTGTATCTGTAATGCCCCAAAAATGAATTGTTGATTTTGTATAATTTAGGGACAGACCCGAGGCAAGACTAAAGAGTTGTAAAGTTTCTTTTAGGACCAGCCATTCCCCCAGGTCAGCACTTAAGAGAATAAGAACATCGTCACAAAACATAAGGTGGATTAAATTAATGCAGTTAGAAATCTTTAGACCGGTGAGATGGTGTTCTTCGATTCTTTTGGAAAGAAGGAGGCTGAGTCCTTCCATGATGAGGATAAATAGATAGGGGGAAAGAGGGCACCCCTGACAGAGGCCCCTTTCACTCTTGAAGAAGCTAGAAGGCTCTCCGTTGATTAAAACAACAAAGTTGGCATTTGTAACACATGAGAGTATCCAATGACTGAATTTTTCACCAAACCCCACAGAGAAGAGTATTAATCTAAGAAACTCCCAGTCGATGTTGTCGAAGGATTTTTTGATATCTAGCTTCAAGACGAGCGCTTTTAACTTATATGTTGTATGCTATGTATGCACTCGTGAGCAGTAGCAACTGCATCTTGGATTCTTCGGCCATTTAAAAAGCCCAGCTGCTCAGCTGAGATACATCTATGTAAAAAGGGCTTTATTCTGTTAGAGATTACTTTGGATATAATCTTGTAAACAAGATTACAAAGTGAAATTGGCCAGTAATCATTGAAGTCTAGAGAGTGTAGTTTTTTTGGGATTAAAACCAAAAAGGTGGAGTTGAGACTCCCAATTACCTTACCCCTGATGCGTGAATCTTCAACCATTTGGAGTAGGTCCTCGCCCACCAGTTCGAAGAAGTGAAGGAAGAATTCTGACGTCCAACCGTCAGGCCCAGGGCTCCTTTCCTTCTTGAATTTGTGTAGTATGTCTTTTATCTCTGGCAATGTAACTGGTGCGTAGAGGGTGACATCTTCCTCTTCAGAAACTATCGAAGGGAATAAACCGGCTGTGTAGCATTTTTCCGAAAGATTGTGGCTGTTCTGAGCATTGTAAAGTTGTTTGAAAAAACTGACCGCTTCTGACTTTATCACCTCCTGCCCATGTATGATATCCATCCCGTCTCTATTTATGGACCAAATACATTTTTTAAGTCTATTGAAACTAGCTACATTGTGAAAATATTTTGAGTTGGTATCGCCGCTTTTAAGCCAAGTGGCTCTGCTCCGGAGCCTCCAAGCGTCCTCATGAGAGAAAAGTATAGAATTTCTATTAGCCTCGAGCAACTTGAGTCTATCAGCCTCCTCTGTAGTTAAAGAAGCAATAGACGAATGTTTGATAGCTTGTATGATCTCACTTTCCAGCGTGACAAGACGGGCCTGTTCGTTTTTTTTCTTAGCATGATACCACGATCTGGTGGTGTCTTTCAAAGCTTTTAATTTCCATACAAGACGCCGCTGTGCATTATCTTCTGAGAGAAAACAGGGGTCGCTCCAAACTTTAGCAACCAATTCATTGTAGACCGACTCCTTGATCCAATTATGATTGAACTTGAACGGGGACGAGCAAATCCTGTCTGGAGGTCGCAGCTGTAATAAAATGGGAGCGTGGTCCGAGATGAAGGGGTGTACAACCCACGAGGTCGGTAAATCAGTGGTGGACAACTTACAAGTTACAACATCACCGCTTCTTTAGTGGATAATTGTTCAAATTGTTCAACTTTACAAATATTCTTTCCCGACTATTCATTGATTCGTTCTGTTTTCGTCGAAGCAAGCAACCAACCAAGAAAAAATGCTTATAAGAAATAAGACTTCTTAGGTGTATTTTTACTCTTCGGTTCAATCTTGTCTATTGCTTGAGGCAAAGGTTAAGCATCTTTGAAGTTCTTGCATATTGTAAGGGGCTTACGTCTTACGGTCGGATGTGATTGACGCAACACATTCGGCAATAAAACTAAATAAAAAAGGGTTGATTATTCTTATCATTATTAAATATAAAATCATTTTATATAAATTTTATTATTATTTAAATGATTTTATCTAAATAAAAAGAGTTGATTATTCTTATTATTAAATATAAAATCATTTTATATAAATTTTATTATTATTTAAATGATTGATTATTCTTATCATTATTAAATATAAAGTTCATAATTGCACAAGAACCGCTCTTGGCATTTTTAACATCTCTTTTCCAAGCGGGAGCTTGTGAATTAGTAGGGAACCTCCCCAATTGATTGGGAACTCTTTCGAGAATTTGGGAGCTTCAACAACAAAAAAATGGGAGTTTGAGAACTAGTTTCCGAAGTAGAGAATTCTATTAAATTAAAATTAAAATGTAAATATTTTTATTCCATTATTACAAATACATAATTTATTACAAATATTTTTATTATATTTATTTAAAATCAGTATAAAGCAAAAACTAAACTACACTAAATTTTATTTTAATTTTTTTTTAAGTAAAAGAATATTAATACTACTCACTTTATAGTTGTGGATATGAAATTTTTTTAATGCATGTGTGTTTTTCTTCAAGCCAACTAAACATGAAAGTAGAATAAATCAATATCCTATCCATGACAAACATTTGCTTTAGTTTGTTGCTACTATCAACCAACCATATCATTGACTTTTATTGTATTTCCATATTACAAGAGTGTCAATATTTAGTTTTTTTTCAAACAAGAATAATGCTTCAAATTTACAAAGATGTTTAAAGTTTATATATGTAAAGTTTAATTTTTAAACAATGTTAAAACTTTATATATGTATTTTCAATTTCGTTTCTCATTTTCTAATCAAATCTTTATGGATTTTAAACTTTCAATATTGTGTTAAATATATTCATATAATTATTAGTACAAATTAAATTAGTAATTTCCATATTGTAGTTGTTGCTTGGATACAATGTAAACTAAAATCTTTTTTATATTTTTTTAATATATATTATTTTCGCTCCCAATCTGCAAATTTGTGGGAAACTTCTACTAGTTCCGGACACTCGTATCCATCTTCCACATATGTGGGATATATTCCACAAAGGAAAAACTAAAATGCCAAGTCCCAAGTCCTAAGTGTCAGTGCCAATGCTACTGCTAGCATGTGTTTATCAAGTGTCAATAAGAATGTCCAAGTGTTGAAAATACATAGCAAATGATCTGTTGGTTAGTTATGAACCAATTATTCAACCATTAAGTTAACATGGCACGCCTCTTCCGGTGGCAGTGGGATTCATGTCTTAAGGATGCATTTCTCTAGAAATACAAACCAATGTCACTTAGAGACGTAGTAGATATTTGTAAAGTTGAAGGGATACAACCAAAGATGGGCAAAATGGATATTGATTATGAGGAAAATAATTTGAGGTGAAACTGCGAGAGATGAAGGCTGGGATTTTATCACAGGAATTGAAAGAGGCTCTTGGTATGCTTCAATGTCTAGAACCTTCCTGGCTCATTAATAAACGGAGGTATGGACCTCTACCCTCATATCCACAACTGAAGAAGATGTCTCAGATCATGTTCGAAACTTTTAATGTGCCTTCTATATGTGTGTGTGTGTGTTTTCATTCAGGTGGTTCTTTCTTAGCATGCAAGTGGTTGTACAATTAGTATTGTGCTAGATTCTAGGGATGGCGTTATTCAGAAAGTGCCAATTTATCAAGGATATACCCTGCCTTATGATATACTTAGGTTGAATTTTGTGGGGTGAAATTTGACAAATGTATTAATGAAAATCTTGATAGAGAAAGTGTATACGTTCACCAACACCACTATAGAGCGTGAAATTGTTTGTGATAAGAAGGAGAATATTGCATATGCAGTACTTGATTATGAACATGAGCTTGAGAGAGCTAAAAGAAATTCTTTAGTTGACATAAATTATGGATTCTCAGAGAACGCGGATACTATGGATGGATCGAAATGTTGAAAAAGTGATAAATAATTTCCCATGCGGATGCATGCACGCAACATTTTCGGCTAAAAATAGAATGTACTTGCATGCACACTACAATGAATAGCTTGTGTAACTATATGATCTATTTATGATCAATTCATGTAACTGTGTAATAGATGTTATATATATGAGGATACCCATAGAGGTGAATGTGAAATGTAGTGAGATAAATACAATGGAGTGTAGTGTGTATGTGAGGAGAGGATGGTTGTATGCATGTGATTGGCTATTGTAATACTCCCTTGAATAATAAGAATATCAATTATCATTTCCGCGTGGGTTTTTCCCGTATTAGGTTTCCATGTAAATCACTGTGTTAAATTGTGGGTTTGCTGTTCTCGGTTTTATTAATTGTTTATGCTTTGTTTTTCTTCCACTTCCCAACAGGTAGTATCTGTTATAATTGCAAATGTAGAAAAACACAATCAACAATCACAGAGATTATAAAACACAAAGATTTACGTGGTTCACCCAAACATTGGGCTACGTCCACCATGGGAAGACATCGATTGTCTTATTATTCAGATAATGGAGATTACAACAACTCACTCACACTCATGTTTGCCTCTATAGGATTACATAAATAATTAACATAATTAGATTAGTTACATAACTATTTTCTAAACTTCTGCGTTCATACCAAATTATTAGATTTGGTTGAATAAACTACTACAAAATAGGCTCCACTAAATCTGCTCATATCTACTGAATCTGGGAAATCCGTTGGCATATTCAACAATATCCACCTTGACAACAATTAACCTGATACCTTGATCCTTCTTTTGTTCATCACCTTTTTCTCAATCCAAGAGAAGACAAGCACCATCGTAGCTTCTCTAACAGTACTAGTTTTGTGAACATGTCTACACAGTTCTCTTTTGTATTCGCTTTCTCAAGAGAGACTCCACCTTCATCAATGACCTTTCTTACAAAATGGTACTTGATAGGTATATGTTTTGTTTTACTTTAATAGGTTGGATTCTTAGCCAAGTGAATAACACTTTGGCTATCACAAAGTAACTTTACTTTGTCTTGCATCCTTCCAAACTCACCAAACAAACCTTTCAACAAAACTACCTCTTTGCAAGAATGTGAAGCAACTATGTATTCTGCTTCTGTAGTGGATAAAACAACAATGTTCTATAGCTTTGAAATCCAACCAATAGCTCCACCTGCAAGAGTAAAGACATACCCTGAAGTCGACATTCTCTTGTCCAAATCACCTGCAAAATCAGAATCAACATATCCACAAACTAACTCATGACCACTGTTATAGGTGATACAGTAATCACTTATGCCCCTCAGATACCAAAGCACCCATTTCATTGTTGCCCAATGCTCTTTACCTGGATTTGACATATACATGCTGACAACCCCAATTGCATGTGAAATGTCTGGCCTTGTGCTAGCTATCGCATACATTAGACTTCCTACTGCATTAGCGTATGACATTCGAGACATATATTCCTTTTCTTCTTTTCTACTAGGACATAAACTTGAAGAAAGATTAAAATGGGAAGCCAAAGGGGATGAAATTGGTTTCACATCGTTCATACCAAAACTCAAAAGTATCTTCTCAACATACTTTTGTTGTGACAACCAAAGCTTACCATTCATCCTGTCTCTGAATATCTCCATGCCCAAAATCTGCCTTGCTGCTCCTAGATCTTTCATATCGAACGTCCTATCCATCTGAGCCTTTAACCTGTTGATCTCATTTATGATTTTGCTTGCTAAAAGAATATTGTGAACATACAATACTAAGATAATGAATATGCCATTATTCAATTTCTTAAAGTATACACAATGATCATACTCACTCTTTGTATAATCCCGACTCACCATGAAAGAGTCAAATTTATTGTACCATTGTCTAGGCGACTGCCTTAGACCATACAATGATTTCTTAAGCCTACAAACAAATTTCTTGCTGCGATTCTGAACGAACCCTTCAGGTTGTTCCATGTATATCTCCTCATCCAAATCTCCATGTAAGAAAGCGGTCTTAGCATCTAGCTCCTCCAACTCCAAATCAAGTAAAGAAACCAATGCTAACACACTTCGAATTGAAACAATGTTAACAACTGGTGAAAAAATCTCATGAAAGTCAGTACCTTCTTTCTGAGAATATCCTTTCGCAACCAGCTTTGCTTTGTAGCTTTCCACCTTATCATCAACACCCGTCTTCATCTTGTAGACCCACTTGCAACCTACAATTTTTCTTTCTCTTGGAATTTCTACGAGGTCCCATGTGGCATGCCTCTCTAGTGCCTTCATTTCATCCTTCATAGATTCTTTCCATTTATCACTGTTAGAACCCTTCACAGTTTCCTAATAGCACGAAGGTTCATCATCATTAGTACTTAAATAAAATGACGAAACAAAATCTTCATACCTTCTTGGAGGATTTCTGACCCGCATAGACCTCCTTAAGGAAGTTTGTGGCTCATGCACATCCTGTTGATCGTTATCATAAACAATGTTTTCCTCTGCAGGAAACTCTTCATGAACATCTTCAATAAATTGTTCATGTTCACTTTCATCTGTATTTGAACTGGTTTCAAACTGAATATGTTGATACTTAGGTACTTCTTCCCATTTCATTTGAACATCTACATTTGATTTGATGAGAAATGATTCATCAAATATTACATCTATGTTAATGGTGATATTGTGGGCAGTAGGATCCCACAACCTGTATCCCTTAATACCATCACCATATCCAATAAAGATAATCCTTTTTTATTTTGGATCTAGTTTAGAACATTGATGTTTCAGAATTAGAGCATACGCTTCACAACCAAAAACTTTAAGATTAGAATAATTACAAGGATGACTTGTCCATACCTCGTCTGGAATTTTTCACTCTATTTCTGTTGATGGTGATCGATTCACCAGATAACAAGCTTTAGTTACATCTTCTGCCCACAGTTCCAGTTGTGAGTTGGCATTACTAAGCATACTCCTTGATCTCTCTATAAGAGTCTTGTTCATGCATTCAACAACTCCATTTCGCTGAGGAGTATAGGAAGTGGTTTTATGCCTATCAATCCAAAACTCCTTACAATATTTCTAAAATTACATTGATGTAAATTCACCACCATTATCATCTCTTAAACATTTAATGGACCCACCAGTGCTCTTTTCTACCAAATCTCTAAACTGCTTGAAAACTGTAAATACATCAGCTTTACTTTTTAACATATAGATCCACACCTTCCTAGAGAAATCATCTATAAAAGTAACAAAGTATGATGATCCTCCATATGAAATAGTAGGGGATGGTCCCCAAACATTAGAATGGATATAGTCAAGGATTCCCTCACTGGTGTGTCTTCCGGTTTTAAATTTCTGCCTATTCTATTTTCCATAAATACAATGCTTGCATAAATCTAACTTTAAAGACTTTAGAATAGGAAGTAACTTGCGATCAGATAATATATTCAATCCTTGTTCACTCATATGGACCAACCGTTGATGCCACAGTTGAACACAGTCATTATCTTTCTTATATGTTGTTGTCGCATGATCTGACTCAGTTCTTCCTTCTAACAGAAACAGGTTACCAACCTTCTTCGCTTTCATAACTAGTAGGATTCCTTTGTATACTTTCATAAATCCACCCTGAACAATACTCTTATATCCTCCAGTGTCTAAGACTCCCAAAGAAATTAGGTTCTTCCTAAGCTCAGGTACATGTCTCACATCAGTTAGTATTTTAACAGTTCCATCAAACATCTTAATTTGAATTCTACCAATTACCACAACTTTACATGATATGTCATTTCCCATGTAAACAATTCCATCATCTATAGACTGGTAAGTAAAAAACTAGTGTCTATGAATACACATGTGATTTGAAGCACCAGAATCTAATAACCATTGTTGATCATGACATGAACCAATACTAATTGATAAAACTTCATTAGTTATACCTAAACCTGTTGTTGAACCTGTTTCAGTTGCATTTGCTTCCTTTCGTCTCTTTTGGAGGGTATTCTTTGGAGGCTTGTTGTATATTCCAAAAATCCTTCTTCAGGTGTCCATATTTGCCACAAAACTAGCACTTAATCTTGCTCTTTATTCCCTTTGACTTTGACCGAGATAAATCCCTCTAAACCTGTCCTCTTTCTTTAGGTCTGCCTCTGACCATCATCGCCTCAGATGTAGAGGTTTCTGAATTGGTTTTCTTCCTTGTTTCCTCAGACAACAATGCTCCAAAAATAACATCAAATTCAATACTTTCTGTTATGTTGAAACTAACAGAGGTAACAAATTGATCCCATGACGCAGGAAAATAACACAATAATGTAATTGCCTTATATTCAGATTCAAAATTTACTCCCATACTGGTCAACTGAACTAAAAGAGCATTAAAAACATTTAAATCATAAGTTATTTCCATACCTTCCTTCATGCGCAAACTGTGCAATTGTCTTTTCAAAAAGATCATGTTCGTCAAGGATTTCATCATATACAAGCTTTCCAGCTTTGTCCATAAACTGAATGTTGTCTTCTCTGAAACAATGTTGAAAACAACATCATTGGCCAAGCATAGACGAATGACACTATGTGTTCTCGCATCGATCTCTTCCCACGCTTCATGTGTGATGGTCACAAGATTATTCAATTTTCCCACAAGCACCTTCACAACTCCTTGTTGCATGAGCAGATCGTGCATCTTCACCTTCTAGATCTTGAAATTGTTCTTGCGATTGAACTTCTTGATTTCGAATTTGGCACTCTGCGTTTTCTCCATTAGCAGACGAAAAAATTCTCAAACACACCATTTCTTATAATAACCAAGGATTTATATGAGAAATAACCTGATGTTTAAAGATTGAACCCAAAAACTTAATGGTGAAAAGGTTTTTTTTTTAAATATATTTAAAAAATATTTTATTCCTTAATAAAATATTTGATACCTTTTACCAAATCCAATGAAATTCAATCTTTAAAAAACAATATTTTAATATCCCTTTATGCATAGTATTCTCACCATACCATTTCATTCAACCATTCGACCATACCTTTTAATATTTGAAATTAAGCATCCACCATTCAACCATACCGTTTATGCATACAATATTTCAAAAGACCTTTAATCCTTTCAAAAAACAAAACACCATATGCGAATGTTTTAGGGGATATC
Source organism: Picea engelmannii (assembly GCA_009831015.1). NCBI lineage: Eukaryota > Viridiplantae > Streptophyta > Pinopsida > Pinales > Pinaceae > Picea > Picea engelmannii. Next base: position 737,054 of record ML782800.1, read on the forward strand.
GGCATTCTACACAACCAAATAGAGAGGTGTTGTTTTATTAAATTGCGAAAACCATAAGTGTAACACTAATCAGCGCTCCTTGCAGGCAGAGACCCCCGCATTGATGCACAAGCTAGCACTCTCGTGGGAATCTCCAGCAAAGCGTGCATCTGTCTCTCTCCTGTGAATCCACCGCTCATTCATCAAGGAATTTCCTCTCCCCAAGCTCTGATACCACTTTTTAAAATTGCAAATGCGGAAAAACACAATCAACAATCACAGAGATTTACGTGGTTCACCCAAACATTGGGATACGTCCACCAAGGGAAGACATTGGTTGTCTTATTATAATAAACTTTTTCTATTAA